>JAHWXV010342387.1:0-23501 GCA_024586415.1 Phrixothrix hirtus
ATCGTTACTAAACGACTATATCTAACCTCACAGTCGTAATGTAACTACATCGTTACGAGTTACAAATTAAGAAAAGTCGTTACGGAACGACAATCAGCGCTAAATAACGTCGTTATGAATTACAAAATACATGTGTTAATCTAGATAAGTACCGTAAACTAAGACCACCATTAGAAGGAGCCAGTATTTTTTTATTATTAAATAAGGCAGTTTTTAGAAATCCACTTTAGGGGTCCCCTAATTTGCAATTTTATTAATTAAGTAATTGATCGTTTAAATGTTCTTGTATTGTCTGTATTAATTTTATGCTATTTTCATTATAAGCGACTTATTTAAAGCAGACGATCTTATTATTTAACTGTGATAAATAACTTTAGTAGTAGTACATAATAGTTTCTTACAGGAAAATGTTAGACCTAAGTAAACATTTTTAGTTGTGAGTCTGACTCAAAGGGATTGAATCGCCTACGCAGTGGCGTATGGGGAATAATTAATTATTGAATATACCATAATAGCAATGCATCCTTTCGGTCGTAGACATAGGATCCCTCCTATCTTCACTGTGGTGCCCGGAAAAAACTCAAGAAAATTAACATCTTTGACAACCTCTGGGGCTGAAGAAGCGTTCCAGCTCGTTATACCTTTTTTTTAAATTTTTCGCAAGTGCAAAAAATAATGTTTATATTTCAAGATTGGTTACAAACGGGAATTAAAAGACGGTGACCTTGGCAACACTTACCAGGTGTGTAATTAGGTAGTGAGACTGGCAACGTAGCACTCGATCTGGCAATACTTGGGACGTGTGACTTTGAGGGGAGCTAGGTGAACATGTGATACGCCTTCAATACGAGTTTGAACGTGCTAGAGTCAAGCGGTTGTCCGTAGCGATTGTTTGCGTAAAACGGTTTTTTTATGCTTTCTAAAAATGAGTGACATGAACGGTATGCTATTGGGTTAGCTTAGGACTTGGGTACAGTGCAATGGAACCTTTTACAAAACTTTAGCAAGCTACGGAGATAGTGTTTTATCAAGTGTCCGGGTTTTGGATGTCCTAAGGCATTTTCAGAAGGGAGACAGTCGATTGAAATGAACCACGTAGCGGACGGCCTCCGTCTTCAAGAATCGATGAAAATGTTGACAGAAATCGGGATCTTATGCGTTCAGATAGTCTGGTGAGAGTCAAAATGATGGGGAAAGGTTGAATTTAACTTACACCACCATTCATCAGATTTTACCAATGAATTGGGGATGAAAAAAATCTGCGCACGAAATGGTTCCAAAACACCTTTCGCAGTATCAAAAAGACATCAGGAGGGAAAGGTGCGTTGACTTTTAGAATCGATTAAAAATGATCCCCATTTTCTGAAACATGTCATTACCGGTGACGAATCTTGGGTATTTGAGTACGGCTTGGAAACCAAACTCCAGAGCATGGAATGGCACATTTAAACCACTCTAAGATCGAAAAAAGCAAAAATGGGCAAGTCGAAGATCAAATGCACGCTGATTTGCTTTTCCAATAGCCAGGGAATCGTCCAAAAATAGCTTGTGTCTCAAGGCCAAACGGTCAATAAACATTTTTATCGAGAGGTTCTTGAAAAGCTTCGAAAAAGGTCATGCGTGTAAGACAAAACATCAATCACGATAATGTACCTTGTGACACAGTACTTTCAATAAACGAGTTTTTGGCCAGTAAAACAATCCTGTGGCTTCTCCGCCTCCTTCTTCATCTGATTTGAGTTCTTGTAACTTTTTCGTCTTCCCAAGGTTGAAAACTCACCTCAAGGGACGTCGTTTTGGGACACTTGAAAATATTCAAATTGCTGTAACCGAGCAGCTAACGATTATTCCCGTATCTGAGTTCCCGCACTGCTATAAGAATTGGAAGAATCGTCTCCAGCGATATGTCGCTTCCCAAGAATGTTATTTTGAGGGAGCCGATATTGAATTGTAATTCTATTCAAATAAAAACATTAAAAACAGTCAGTCTTATTACTTAATTTATACACCTCGTATATTTGTATTCATCAGTTTTGTTGAAGTTATAAAAGCTATTTAATATTTTAACGCTAATGCAGTTCTAACTCCAAGGGTTACTTTAACCTCTAAAATTTTTTTGCGGCAACGAAAGGAATGTCTTTCATTCTTCACTTTTCTTAAACGTATCCAAAATTAATCAAAATGTAAAAGCGACATCTTAAAAGGAATTGTTTGTTAGGACTAGATACATTATTTTTATGTTGATTTAAGTTTTTTAAAACTTAATTAATTTTTAAAATTAATTGTTAGTACAATTGTTTTTACGACAATTAACAACACTTAATTTAAGAATAGTTCAAATTAAAATGGAGCAATCAGCGCTTATTCGCGATAACCATGTAAATGTCGTTATACCCAGCGACAGAAATTGTGCATATATGGTTAGGTAAAATCCGCAAATATTTTCATTCTAGTTACTATGAAAATAACACAATAAAATTGTCATAAAAATAACTTGGTATGATACGGACTAGGTAAATTTTAAAAATAAGCAACATAAAATGGCATACCTAATAATTTGGTAAAGATAAAACAGAGTTTCTCAAATCAAACGAAATTACTGAATCAACTGAAAAAAGATATAGATTTAATATAAAATTGCAAAGCAATTCGGCAAAGTTGATAAAGATAAATATTGACAACTTATATAAAACGATCCTATTAATGTTTTATAATTTGGATGAACTGAAATGTATGAGTTATTCTTCTTATCAAAGTAACTGTGAACTGTGATCTCGGTTTGTTTGTAGTAACCACTTTTTGTAAAAAAATATAAACAAATAGGTGGAAATCAAACATCAGCGTTGATAAAAAACGGCAATCGGTTTAATTTTAGAACAGTATTTGGATAAAACAGCAGAGTAATTTAGTGTTGCATAGCTATAAGTATTTCATTATACAGGGTTAGTAAAATTTTTCTTTACGACGGGCATAACATAAGGACTAAAGGTAGAAATACTTATGGTGTTTATATTTGACCACATTTCTAATATTCTTGTCGCTTGCGATTTTTGGATTTAATTAACTAATTTCTTCAAATTGGTATTAACTTTTGATTTTTAAGTGGCATTATAATATAGTAATGGCATTTTTGAAATCTCGAGAAGAAAATATGAATAACATTAATTCAACTTCCTATAATTAATTAGTAAACACTTTCCTTAGCCCACTTGACAATACGGTAGGCACTTTAAACTAGTGACTGCTTGTAGGGTTCATTTCACGTTTGAAATATTAGTGACATCATACCTACATATGACTTTATAAATTTTTCTAACAAATTATTAAGGAAATTATAATAATCTCCTATGAGGTCAAAATACATAAATTCGACATTTTATAGTTTATAGAAGACCGTTTACGTATCTTCGCTAATTAGTAGAAGAATTAATAAATGTTATAAGTAAACATGGCATCACTATACATTTGTGGTGTGAATTTGAATTCTAAATTTTAACATTTATCGATAATTAGACAGAACTTTTGACTTTAAGATATTTGTTTACATTTTAAAAGAGATAGGTTCCCATATGTTTAGTAGAAAAGCTTATTTATAATAAATACAACATTTATAAGTAGCAGAATCTATTTCCCTTTTATTAGTGAGATTTTAATATACTCATTTGCATATCTAAAATTTTTGTGAAGCCATTTTATTAGATAATTTCGATGTTCTATAATAATTTTACAGTTGGTATTGTGTTAAGATTCTATTTAGAGCCATAAGAAAATTAATTTAAGGGAATCGTTAGCAGCCAAACAATATAAAATTGTGCGGGAAATAGACAAGTTAATCCTAAATACCGAAAAGGAGGTCACGCTAGAAGGAAAGAATAATATCCCGAGAAATACTTACAGAAATTAGAAGGTAACTACGCAGAATTTAAAAGAAATCACGAATTTCTGGAAAAGTACAAAAATCTAGAGCACGCATATTACACAAACGATTATACCAGGAAGACAAGTAAATCTTCAACAAGTCATTCAAGCAACAGGTATCAAGAGAGCAAAAAAACAGAAGACAATTCAATAAAACAACGGTTCAGACGAGAAATTAAAAAATAAACACTAAAATGAACAGCTTTTTGGAAGAATTAGAAAATTGAGGAAGAACTGGATGAACATAGCACAGAATATGGGGTAAACCATAGAAAAGCAGCCGACTAAGTTAGAGGAACCGAATGGCCAACTACTATTCCAAGAGGATACTCAATAGTTAGACGATGAAACGCAGGAATCAATAACAGAGGCTGCTAATGTAATTGAAGAATTGCAAATTTTAGAAGCAAACACACAGCAAACGGAAAAACATGCCGCAATTAAGATTGAACCAGCAAATATCTCAATATTAACCGGAAATTATGAATAATGGAGCACCTTCTACGACTTATTTTGTGACGATTCAGTCCTTAGTGAAAAGTACAAGAAGAATAAAGAATTTTCAATCTACCCGATGGTAGTTCTTAGTCGTAAGGAGTGGTTCTTAACCTAGCCCTTGTTAATCCTGGAGACTCTCGTCTCGATTAATCTAGCGGTCGGGACGACGGTAAAATAACTAGTTCACGGTGGACGTCGTTTGTGCAAATTATGTCGCTCGAACTTCGGTTATGAAACGAACTTTTAGTTAATGCTCGATTCAGCCATCGGTGGAATTAAAAATACTAATTTATTGACATAGGCAAAACTCAAAATTAAGATCATCCTAATTCGGTAGCATAATAGTTAAGAATCTATGTTAGCAGACAAAGAAAGTTATTTACAAATACTCGCGTTCGTAGATTAAGTCGATATTCATATGAGACTCACATGACTGGGGTGCTGTTAATTTTGCCGCGGAGCTCGGGCGAACTGCGGCCACACGTTTTCTAGGCTCGGTCAATTTCTATTCCCCTGATATATATGAATGTATGGATCGGCGGTATGCTTAGAGGTCTGTATATAAGTGAATCTTTTTCAGCGGCGTTCAGAGGCATAGTTCGTGTCGAGCCAGACGGCGGCGAGGCATTAGCGTGTACCTGCGACTAAAGATGCTACTCAGTACGCGCTAAACGTCTCTGTCGAAATAGCTTTGTTCCTGCAAATCGCAACCTAGCTACACACTTACAAACGACGGACTAATTCGTTCGGTGAATGATTTCGGTTGAGCGTCGACGTGCGTCCGCTATCGTTACAACAATACGATGTTGAAGGGACGCTGGGCGTCGTTCACAATCAGTTACAGAGAAACTTGTTTATGATCGACCCAACGGTGGTTGGGTTTTTAATTCGGCGGAAATAACGCCAGGGACGCTTAGCCACGAGAGTCACCGAGGTTATATTGTTCCGAACTCGGTCTATCTCCGTTACAGATCAACGAAAACTAGAGCGTTGTTCTGGAATCTCTGTATTTAGAACTCGAGCATTCGGCGTCTCCCAACGGTTTTGAATGGAAATCAGGCGTTCAGCAGATTGAACCAGTGCTAGGTAAGTCGCGTCAACCTCGCTGCAAAAATTATTGTCGAAATAGCTTGAATTAATAGAAAAGCTTTTAGAGTCCTTGCACTAAGCAACGTCCCGTACAGGGTCTTATATCAAGACTGATTTTATATTCGTGAAAACGTCTTATTTATACTTAAATTTGTATTCGCGTTCTTTGTTCTGCGAATATCAATTCTGATGGCTTTCTTTGTTTGCTATCTTAACGATAACAGAAAGCCGGCGCAGAAGTTATCGGTCCAGGCTTGTACGACCTGTACAGTTAAAATAAAAGTACAAATGACATTCCTGCATAAATTTCCAAGTAAACTCAGAAAATAAATGGAAGCCTTGATATTATTAACATTAACGAAAGTCATGCCAACAAACCCAATTCCAAAAGAACACAAAAACAGGTCGAACAAGATTGTGATAGTTGACCCAGCGTATAGTAACCCAGGGCCAATAGACATGATAATTTGAATGGAAAAGTATATCAAAATTGTGAAAAGAGGTTTCCAAGAGACGAATAATGGTCTGTTAGTCCAATAAACAGAACTAGGACGGGTAATATGAATTAAACACAAAAACCAAGAACAAACATCGAAATCATTAGCATGCCATTAAAACAAAATACTTACAGAAATTCTGGAACTGAAAGAAGTATTCCAATAAGAACCAAAAACACGGCAGGAAGAAAAATGCGAAACATATATTGAAGTATATATTGAACAAAAGAAAGAGAATATACGGTACGTATGTCATTTAAAGACGATCAACAATTACGAGCACCAAAACCAAGAAAAATGGCAAGGCTACTATAAATTGGGAAGGAATTCGCCAAAGACAAATTAAAAAAGTACCAGAAGAACACAAATAAAAGAAATATTACATTTGTCGCCAAATGGTCACAAAAACTTAAGATATCACAACAAAGTACAAAGTAGTTTTGATGCACCCAATAGAACAGCAAATGGGAAAATTCTAAACGAGGTAATGTATACAAGTCCAAAACTGCAAGAAGAATTATTCGACATCCTATTTAGATGGAGAAATATAAAATAGTATTCAAGGCAGACATAGAAAAAATGTATAGACAGATAAATATACATAAAGAAGATTACAATACCAGAAAATGTTATTGGCAAAAAACAGTAGCACGCTAATAAAAGAATATCAGTTAATGACGAGTTACGTATGGCAGGCACCATACCTAGTAACAAAAATATTATACACTTTTGCAGAAAATGAAGAGAAAACAGACTTTTATATAGACGATCTTTTAACAGGAGCATTCACAAAAAAGGGTGCAATTAAAAAACAAACCGAGATGTGAAATAACTTAAATAAATGGGTGAGCAAAAACACGGAAGTACTGGAGAAAATATTGGCACATCAAATCGAACAAAATAGGTTGGAAATCTATAAATCATCAGAAACAACAAAAACGGATGGGATGCATCGGGATACAGAAAATACCCATTTCGAATTCAATATGCAAATCATATAAAACAAGGAACACGCTCAAAGGATAATAGTGTCAGTTACTGTTAAAATTTCCAACCCTCTTGAATGAATAACACCGACCACGTTAATAGCAAAATTGATCATACAGGAGCTATGGACATCAAACATTGGATGGGTGTGGACATTCCAGAATAGATAAAAAGGATGGAACAATTTAAGAGTCAACTGCTATAAATAAAAAACATCAAGATACTAGGATAGATAGCAAAAAACAACGAAACAATACAAATATACGGGAGTAATAACAACAGAGGAACTGGATGAAGCCCAAATAAGAATCTTTCAAGTAAGAAAGCACAAGTTCCACAAGAACCAAAAATACTAGAAAACAAGAAAAAGATACAAAAAAAAGCAAAATAGCAAGCCGAAATCCATTTTTAGACAGAAGGAAGCTAAAAGAGTGGGAGGGAGATTAGAGAACTCCAATCTAAGTTACGCAGAGAAACATTCAATCATACTACACGGAAAACATCATGTAGTAAAACTACTACTGCAGCAGGCACATAATAATACACTACATGGAGGAGTTAAAGTCACTTTAGTATACACACGTTTAAAATATTGGGTCCTAAATGGAAAAAATCATATAAAAAGAAACATACCATACTACGTCACGTACATAAGATTTGCAAGGAAGCAGCGATAACTAATGAGACAACTACTAAAAGTGAGAGTTACAGAATTAACTTCATTTATACGTATAGGGATAGACTACACTGGACCAATGACAGTAAAAGCAACAAAAGGAAGATGCCAGAATGTAGAAATATGATATATAGTATTATTCGTTTGCTTAGTAATAACGGAAATCCATTTAGAGATAGTGACGGACCTAACAGCGGAAGCATTCATAGCAGCACTGAACCGATTTATATCAAGAAGAGGAAGGTCAGCAAATATGTATAGTGACAACTGCATCATATTTGTAGGTGTACACAGAAAAATCCTCAAAGGAATTCATGCAGTAACGCAACATCCAAACGTTCAAGATCAACTTCAAACAAGAGGAACACAATGGCATTTTATTCCACCAGGAGCATTACAATTTGGAGGAATATGGGAATCAGGAGTTGAATCAACAAAATATCATCTAAAATGAATAATCGCAGACAAATTATTGACATTGACATTGACGTTGACAAAGAACAAATTGAAAGCTGCCTAAATTCAAGACGAGATAATCATAGTATAGCAGTTACGCTCGGACATTTCCTGATAAGAAAAGTTTTCGTAACATTAGAGGCGACAATATAATTAACAAAAGCATAGCAACAAGATAAAAATTGATAGCAAAGCTCAAACGTAATTTTTGGAAATCATGGTCAAAAGATTCTATGTATCAATTGTAGCAGAGGAACAAATGGAAAAATAAGAAGCGCACATAGAAACAGGATATCTAATAATATTAAAAGATGGAAAAACAGTATCAGAAATATGGCCATTAGAAAGAGTAATACGAACCAACTCACACGTAGAAGGAACAAATCGAGTAATCCAAATCCAAGCAAAGAGAAATACCTACAAAAGAAAAATCATAAAGGTAATACTACTATCAAAAGCAGAGAAGACAGGACTCACAAACAAAGCAGTAGGGTTGGTAGGACGGATCCCGCTGCTATCTACAATATTTGCAATAGCCACAGGTACAGACATTATACACCATCCGAAACTAGGCTTGTATATTAAAAAACCAGTTACAACAACCATTAGAAGAGGAACGTTCAAAATAGTCACTAAAATAACCAACTGTCGCATAATCAGTGATGCAAACAGTAGTGACGTGGTAAAAAGAAAAATGCGGAAACTATGCACAAAAGCAAAAGAGTTAAAAAACAAAGCGAGGTGCTTCAACACCGCATGCAAGGACAAAATACTGCACTACAATTGACATTACAGGTGTTAAATATAATAACACTAATGAAAAGAGGGTTTCTAGGAAAGTTTTTGATAGTAGTTTTTGGAGTAAACGACGACGTGTATCAAGAAGCGCAAATTTAATCACCAAGTAAAGTTCCTATTACAAAAATTGCGTGAAATGGAAGAAACGAAGAAAAAAATTGAAATGAAATTAGAAAACTTCAACAAGCAGACGTATCAATGCATAAAAGTTATTAACGAAATGCACAAGTGGTAGAACCCAATTCAAAAACATATCATAAACATAAATATTTTAACGACATACCGAAAGGCAACAAATTATTTCGAAGAATTACACAGATTCAACAAACATATACTCAATATAAAATTGGAAGACGGTAACTTCTATGACTTCATAGCACCAGCTAGAGTGCATAAGGTAATAATAAAGCCAAATCAGAGTCTGGCAAACATCAAAATATTAACCATGCTCATGTTAAGGACAACAGTAGCAAGCAATGAAGCAAGAATACTTTCCATTAATAGAAATCAGAGAATTTACAATAATTAAAATAACGCTTATACAGGGTGGGGCAGGGAAGTATCCCTAACTTTGAAGGTAACAAAAAATGTTAGAACAAATGTCACACAGTAAATTAGCAATAACGCATGTGGCAGAAGTCACGGGTGTTTAATCATGGCCGGTAAAGCTACAGTGGAGTGAGGTGTGGTTTGTCGATACTTACGAGGCTAAACACTGTAAAAATAGGTCTAAATCGATAAAAGGTGGGCGCCACTGTTCTCAAGACAAACTGCAAACAGGCGGTGTTTGGGAAACACCCTGTATATCACGATGTTAGTGACCTACTTTCAAACTGAAGACAGACACTCTAGTGGTACTGCAGATACTACATTAAACTGAAAAAGAAATGTTCTAATGCTAAAGATGCTCACTTATTTATGATCACTCTGTATAAGAAAATCAAGGAATAATGCTAACTGAAGATTCAAATATTACTTGTAAAATTTTAGAGCATAATGTGCATTGAATAAAATAACTGCGGGCCGTTTTCAGAACTGACCACCCTGTATATAATTGAATTGACTAGTTGAACTTTAGATTTTCAAGCAAGTGTTATATTTACTCAGAAATAAATGCTTTATGGCTTTCGTTTCTATAATATTATTAAATTGCTATTTTACTTTTACACGCGCACTGTATATCTATTATTGCACTTTATGATTTACATTGATGAAATTATAACCAAAATTGAGCACAAGAACACCTTTATGTAATTTTCGTTTGCACTAAAATACATATATACAGATATATATAATCAATAATCAATTATGAAATTCCACAGGTCTTACATGCTAAACACGTAAAGCATTGGTTAACGGAATCTAGGCTCGGAACAATTGATCTACAAAATCCCGCTGTTTATTACAGCTGGGAATAGTTTAATAGTGGTGACAAGTCATAATTGAGCTCTAGGTTTCGCCAAGAACAATTAAAAGATACCATATAAGCAACCTATATCCAAAACTGGGTAACCAACTATTAAAATGTTATGCTAAACAATTTAAACTATTAAAATATCATTACAAAATTCGCAATAAATTAACTTGCATTAATTAATACGTATACAATTAATTTAATAATCAAAAATGTCTATTCAACCAGTAATTATCAGAAGGTCATAAGCCATTCTTTCCAGTTTATTTCTAAATCAACGGTAGCAACAAAGTATTGTTTTATTACGTTATATGAATTGCAAACTAAAACAATCTCGTATTTCTAGATAAGTTATTGTTTTAAAAATCGAATGCTTCGCCCCTCCTTCTTTTCTATAGACAAAAGTACGTGAAGAGCACTTACTACTTTTGGTGACTATAACTTTATTTAAATTCAAGAAACAGCCGCCCCTGTGTCCTAATTACGTGAAGACCCCTTTCAGGTGAAACTACGAAATGATAACTATCTAACGTTTACCAATTTGAATCCCAAATTAATTTTGGAAACCCCGACTTCGACACGAATAGCCAAGTGGATTAACAACTTTGACAAAGACAGATTCAAAATCTAAAAATTAAAGGCACACGTCACTACTCAAAATAATAATTCTCTACGCGAACTGGATCGCTTAAAAACTATTAACCAACTACTGTATGCTTTCCACACTTAATCTTAAAATTGAATTCTTTTCAACTTCTCGTTGGCGTCATGTAACTTGTAACGTTTTGTAATTACATAGCTGTACAAATAATTCTTAAATAAAGTTCTCGCGTAAACGTATACGCTACTTAGTTGAGATACTGTATATGCTTTTCGCATGAACATCTAACTGTACGAGTCCCCTTGATACGTGTTACGGTGGTACTTTACTGTGTTATAGGCGAAATAATGGACATCACCGTCTGTGGGAATACAAAGTAATCGACTTCTTTTTAATATGACATACTTTTAATATGTAACTTTAAAATTAATAATTTTATATATAATACGAGGTGAATCTAAATAGTTTTTGATTTTAACCTGCTTTTCTTAGGAACATGATTTCTTTCTAAATTTAAAGGAATCCTACTTTAATTAAATTTATTAAATACGTAACGTATACAATCACGCATCATTAATGCGTTAATATTACTTAAATGTTTACAAAACGTAGCAAGGGCTGACACAAAACTTTATTTTGGTATTAGAAGGGTACAACTGCAAGTTAATTTTATTTAGTTTTAAACAATATATCATTCAACTGATGTCCCTCATTGTTAATTAAGTGATGTAGCTGGGTTCGGAAGTTCTCCATAACACTGCGAAGCATTTGTTGCGGAATGTGGCCAATTTCAAGGTGTATTGCGTGCATTAAGGCTTCTAGGGTCCTGGATCGATATTTAAACACCTCACTTTTGAGGTATCCCTATAAAAAGTAGTTGCACGGGGTTAAACCCGGCGAGCGTGTGGGCCATGCAATGTTACCGTACCGAGAAGTCAAGCGACCGGAGAACCTTTCCCGTGGTACCTTAGATCCATCCTGCTGAAACGATACTTGCCCCAAATTATTCTGTTGACGTCGGGGTTCAAGAAATTGTTGACTTATGGTTACATACAGTTCAGAATTGACGGTGACAGTATAATTGTTCTCTTCAAACAAATAAGGTCCAATGATGCTTTCACTGCTAACTGCATACTAAAATGTCACTTTGTCACTATGTAGAGGTCTCTCATGAATTACTCTAGGGTTTTAACCACTCCAACAATGAATATTTTGCTTATTAACACTTCCAGAAATGTGAAAGTGCGCTTCATCACTAAACAAAACACGTGCATTTTGAGGAAAGCTTTCAATCAAAGTTTCACATGCCTGTACTCGATTTTGCCAGTCCCGCTGTGAGAGTTGTTGAGCAATGACTATCTTGTACGGATGGAAATGCAGGTCTTGGTGGAGAACTCGACGCAGAGAACGGTTAGAAGGCGCCAGGGCGTATGCATGCTTGCGAGCAGAACGCTTAGGGGACTGCAAAATCGATCTTCTTACACGGAGTTGAGGGTCAAGATGGTCCTCTGAGCCCCAACTCTTTTTTTCACAACACTACCACATACACGGAAGTTCTCCACCCATAACAAAATAGATTTTTGATCAGGGACAGCATTTCGACGTAGAATTCGATAACGAGTACGCAGCGCACACTGCACTGCAACGATATACTTGTATTGGGTCAAATACGTCTCAACGGCAAAAGCGCGTTGCTCGTTCGATCAAGGTACATTTACAACTAATGGCGGCACTAATGGAAACTTCCAAGGACACAGCGTCAATAGAACCTACCACCACTCCTCCAACACGCCCACTCCATTCACAACGCCATCTCGAAAGTAGGGATATTCCCTGTCCCACTCTGTACCATACCAAGAGACGCAAGACACATTCGTAAGATTAAAAATGAATGAAAAGTCAAAGCAATTGATTATAATAATCAATTATACTTCAAAATAATTTCAGCGAAAGAAAAACAACAAACAAACATGAGAAAAAATAAATAATTATCGACACCATAAATAGCCAACGGCATTAAAAGAATGCCACTATACAGTATAAACCAAATCTACGAAAGACAGAAAAGCCAAAGTGTGAAGTACAACAATACAACAATAGGACCCGGTAAGATGTGATATTAAATATCACATGGATTCTACACCTATCTCAACAATGTCAACTAAAAACAAAGGAAGTTATAATAACTGCAACACAGCAAATGCTGTCAAACATAAGAGCTACGTATATGAAACCAATAAACATGAACATGACCTTCTCATTTAGACTTAAAACAGTCAGCATTAAACAAAATACCGTATTTAAAAATATGCAAGCATGAATAAAGTAAGACGAGGAGTAACTGGAGTTACAACTGCATATATGGAGGCAGATACATCATCATTCAGGGATAATGGTTACCGTAGCAGCCATAACTACTACTGGAAGATGGATCGGACACAAATGGTATTAACTCAGAAAAAACACAAAGCACCAAACCCCAAAAGAAGCCGAAAAATTGGAAATGCAAACATTAAAATTCAGCGAACTCAGTGGATCCCGGAATAACACCGAACACGAAGAGAAGGAAACCTAGACAGTAATATCTAACAACCCGCCTCGACTAGTAAAGTAGTTAGCATGTTTGTCTCTACACCCAAGGGACACGGGTTCAAACCCGATCGGGCTCGGTAAATTTTCAGCGAATAAAAATTTAAAAAACATGCCTTGTTCTCGAATAAGAAAGTAAAGTCGTAGGTATCGTGTTAATCTGATGCTTGGTACGTTAAAAATCCCTACTGGCGCTGGAACTCCTCCAAATTCGGCAAAATTTTAGTGGGCATGCTATTGTCCTAATTTTATTTAGAGAATAGTTATTTATCGTCGAATTTCTATCCCTTTGTGTGCAAGTGTAACTTATGAATTTAAACAATATAGTGTGTTTTCTTGTCAACTAATCCTTTTATTTATTTTGAACATCATTTATTACTTAATGTTAACAACGGGTCAGGGTGTGCTCGATAAATTTAACTGTCTAAATTGCCTTCAGCATTTTTTAAATAATTCACGACAAATGCAGCATATTTTGAATTTTGCGTCGCGTTGATTCAACTTGAAATTATCATAGACAATCCATTTCATTTTTGATATACAGGGTGTATCAATAATCTCGATTCGTCTTTTGTTTAATAATTATTAGATAAAGATCTAGTTCAGTTATTCACAGGAAAGGGGGCTTCACTCCTGATTTTATAATTACGATTAGCGCTTCGCGTCATACAGAGAGAACTAAAATAAGTGAGCACTTTTAGCATTAGTACATTTCCTTTCAGTCTTATCCAGTATCTGCAATACCACTAGAGTGTCTGTCTCCACTTTTAAGATAGGGCACTAACATTGATATACAATGTGTTTCGCAAACATAGTCTGATTGCTGTTTTGATCTGAGAACAGTGGCGACCTCCTTTACCGTTTCTTCTTAGTTCTACGGTGTTTAGCGTCGCAAGTATCGACGAATCACACCTCTCTCCACTGAAGCTTTGCTCGCAGTGGTTAAGCACTCACGATTTCTGCCACATCCATCATTGTCAATTTAGCCTGTGACAACCCAATGTCAACAAACGTGAGTCAACGGCTTTGAAAAATGGACAGGAAGGAAACCCTCCGTCAACCATCTAAAAACGTTTGGTTGTGAAACTTTAGTACACATCCCGGACAATCAAAGAGAGAAATTGGAGTCGAAGAGTAAAAAGAAGATTCTGATTGGTTATAATAATCAATCAATCAATTATCGATTATTTATTCCAGTCACAAGAAAGCTTGAAGTTGACCGTGACGTTATATTTACGAGGATAATGAATTTCAGATACACAAAAATAACATTATTGTTCCAATAACAGATAAGTCAGAAGACGACAATTATATTGACGTAAACAATTCACAGAATAAAAGGGAAGATGAGGATGAAACAGACAAAAGTCCTAGAGAATTGAGAACTGACAATGAAATTAAAAAACCAATTACATACTTGGATTATGAATGACATCTAAGAGTAGGAGGAGATGTTCCCGAAACGACGGAGGAAGTTCTCAATCGAAAAGACAATGTTAAGGGGAAAACTGCAATTAAAGATTACGTTGAATCGGTACAGAAAAATAATACTTGGGAACTTGTTCAATACCACGAAAGCAAAAACATCAAAGGTTGCAAATGCTCTTCAAAATTAAGAAATCACCGAACTAAAGGAGGACAGATGCAAAGCCCTGTTGTGTGTTAAAGAGTTTAAACAAATTGACGGTCTAGATTACAAAGAAACTTTTGCTTCAACAGTATGATTCGACACAGCCAGCTCTAACTGTGCAATAAAGTTATAAAAAAATCATTTTTATACGGAGAATTAAACGAAGAAATTTATATGGATCCACCGCCTAGCATAAAAACAAAATAAAACCGCGTGTAAACTGAAAAAAGCTCTGCATGGTTTAAAACAAGCACCTCGTAATTGGAACCGCAAATGTAGTAAATTTTTAGAAACATACTATTTTGATCAACGACAATATGATCATTGTGCTTATGTCAAATTTACAGACGAAGAATTCATAAGAACAATTTTGTATGTAGACGCTGAATTAATATTTACAAAACTAAACAACATAAGAGATCTAATTACAAAACTGAATAACGAATTTCAATTAAGTGTTTGTGAACCTGAATTTTTTGAGGGATTAGAACAACTCACTGTTTATAAATATCGAAAATTTTATTATACGTTTAGTTTCTCGTCTTAAACTGGGGTGACGCCAGTTTTACAAATGGGAACATTTTCTCTTGTTTGAGTTCGTGATTATTGTGACTAATTTTCTTCTTTTCTAAACTGCGTTTTATGGTAAGAAAGTGACTAAGAGGGTGCTTAGGACCCCTTTAGTTGTTCACTTCTATTAGAATTGTTCTGCGCCCCAGTATTAAACTGACGCGGCATGTGTTTGGCCTACGTCGAAATCAAGTACGGCAATGCTGTCGATTACTAGAGAGCTACACGATGTTGTATCCCGGTAGCCGTTTGGTGTGGGATCTGATATATGTAGCCCTTGAGGGCACCGCATCGACCGTTCTTGCCTGCCGACTAAACTAGAGGAAAATAAATCAGAAACGAGTTCACCGGAAACAAGTTTCAAAAGAAATGAGAATTCCTTCTCAATCAGAATTTGAAAATATAAGAATGCTATCTCAAATAGAGACTCGCCAAACATAATATCGATCAAGTAAATTCTGCATGTCTAATACGTGGACGATAACCAAAAGGATCGCATTCATTTGAACGTCAAACATCCAAATATCCGTGACGTCAGTGATAATACTTTGACATCGAAGGTCCCACGTTAGGCGCCAATTATTTATGATGGTCAATTCTCAGAACGGCATCAAATGCCTTGTGTATTCGCGTTAGAATTTCTCTTAAATACCATCGAGCTCAGTAGGCTTCGGGAATAGGGTAGATTAGGAATAGTGTTCGCCTTTGTCACGTCTAGTGTCTGTGACGGTATTCTGAAACGTTAACAGTAAAGTAAAAGGCCGTCAGGGGTTCGAGAAAACGAATTAGAAGGAGTACGCCACTGTTAGGTTCAGGACTGGCCGAAACCGCCTTCAACAATCCGAAACGGAGCTGTATTGGAAAGATTCACTACTGAAAGAAACAACAAATAATCTACGTACGATCTCACATGGATTGATACAATTAAAATAATTTACCAACCTCAAGATGAGATGTACACATAGTAGTCAGCGAGAGATTTCTACTAATTCGGAAGGCAGGAACGTCATTTACGATACCTACGAGGGCTACGAAAAAATCAAGTCCCACATCAAATGGTCACTGGGGTACAAAAATGTGTGGCACTCTAGTAATCGGTAACATTGACGTGGTTGATTTCTGCGTCGGCGATATGTTTTTGCCAGGCACACACCGCGTTGGCGCGTAGAAAAAGGAAACAATTAAAGGGGTCCTAAGCATCCCTCTTAGTCCCTTACCCGCCATAAAGCGCAGGTTAGAAAAGAAGAAAATCAGCCATAATAGTCACCAATACAAACAATAGAAAATGTTCCCATTTGTAAAAATGACGTCAGCATGGTTCGTCTAACGGTTCAAACATGTAACGCATTTTCCAATCGCGCATACAAAGCTTAAAATTCTCGCCACTGAGAGCAGCACCAACTGGATTTGGGATTCTTGAGAGTATGCATCGAGCACCCGACGAGTACACACGTACTTTTCGGCTGCTCCTGTATATTCTTAGATACTGTAACCCAGGTACCTTCAGCTTGCTGCGGTGGGTCGGTTGCAATATCAAATCAACTAATAGTGCGAATAGCAGAACATTACTCCGAATTGTCCTCAGCTACTGCCATGATGATGACAACACGTGCGACGCTCTTGTCGGCTACCTCAAGTGGGCTGACGACATCAGCCCAAATAAACCGATCCGACCTTCAAACGAAGTTCTGCGAGACCTGCCAGACCATATAATCAAACTGGCCCATAATCACCCCGAAGCAGCGAGCAATAAATCTGAAGGCTGCTAATGGACCTTCCACTAAAGTTTCCATAAGCAATCGGTTCGAAGCCCTGTCGGATACCGAACGGGAACCAACAGAAGAAAAATAAAAACCGGCCACGACCAGCACGAGCACTAATAGGAAGGCAAATCGCGTCCCGCCAATAGTGCTAAGGAAGAAGGACGAGTGGGCGAGAATTCTCAAGGTGATCAAGGAAAAAAGGATAGCATCCAGGGCAGTAGTCAACATTGCCATGGGAATGCGCATCCAGCTGGAAACCCCAGAAGACTTCCGGAAAATAATGAAAATCTTCGATAATAGGCTTCTGCCCTATCATACGTACTTATTACCCCAAAAAAATCGCTCAGGATAGTAATCAGGGGGCTGACTGAGTCTATCACCGATCAGGACATCGAGCACGAGCTGGTAAATAAGGGTTTGCCATTCCTGTGGGTGAAGAGGATGCGTAATGGAAGAACAAAGGTGCCCATTCCACCGAACTTCGTAGAACATACGAAGTCCCCTCAGGCAAAGAAATCTTCAACCTGAGGGAAATAATGCACCTGTCAATAATGGTAGAAGCATCCAGAAAAGGGAAGATGCACTATACAATGCTACCGATGCCAGTAATTTGGGCACTCCCAAAGATGATGCAGAGCCGGCCCAAACTGTGACACACATAGCAATTAAAACAAAAGACTAAACCACCTTCACGAAAAACAAGGGACAATCGCAGAGCCCTTGCTTACAGACTTAGACTCTTAAACATAACCACGACGGAACAACAACTGACAAAAAATACATGGAACAAACCAGACAATTACAATTACAAACACACAAAGACAACGGACAAAACATTCAATCAAATATGGAACCCCTGGAACATAACAGACATTTTAAAACTAACAGAAATACTCTTGCTTTAAAACAAACGCTAAAAACTACATATAAGAACTTTACTAAAACAAAGACTATTGAACACTCAAAAGGCAACAAGCTACCTAAGCATAGACCCACAATCAATCCACGCCAGATTGGAGGAAGACATTAAATTAAGTAAACTAGAGGACTACAAAGTCTTAAGCATAGCCCTAAGACATTACTTACGTACTACACACGTAAATGGTATGAAGATTGCCTTTACAGCACCAGAAGCACTAGATAGAATTCAACTTCGCTGCGAGAATTTACCTACAGACTCTGAAGAACAAAAAGATCTTCTTCCAAAGGTCTTCAAAAGAAGAAGCGAGGTGCTGTAAATGCAATCCCTATACGCAGATTATGTGACAACTTACGGACGGGTCGTATTTGACCCCATAAAGACCTGGCCCTTTCTAGAAACCCTTAACCGACATGACTAAATTACTACAACTTAACTGTCACAGGAGCTCGACAGTTAATCACGAATTACGTAAAATTGCGGAGATTCGAAGATTGACATTTTACTGCACCAAGAACCGTACACGACTAAAGGCTGATTGACATTATCCTATTTTTAAGCTGTTTTTTAGTATCTAAATTGATCCTATTTTCTTTTAGCATACATGTTACGTGACATTCGTTTGTAATAAACAAACAATTAAACAAAATAACATAAATAAAAGTACGTACAAATATTATAATAAGTTATGTTTCTAGATTAAAGCAGTCGGTAACATTAAAATGTTATTTATTGCACAAATCTAGGATAGAAATTAGGATAAAAATAGGTCCGGATCCAGTTTGCCTTCCACTTCTAGAACTTTTTAGGGCATTTCACACCATAAAAACCCATCCTAGAAATCTACGTTCTAATGTCTAGCAGAAAAAAGGATAAAAATAGTGTTACGAAACCAGTTCATTGTTTTACAATGTTTATTTATATTCACTAATACTACACTTACTTATTTTAATATTTATTTTACAATGCACTTTCAACAAACGTTTATTTCTATTTATATCTAATTATTCCAACATTTATGTATATAGTAACTTCCAGCACAAGATTCTAACAAAAACTAACTAAGGGATTTCAATTTACTGTTTATATAGAAAAGATAACTGCTAAAATGTGATGGATTAATCTAGAACAAGAAATTAGTCACAACAATAAATTACAACGCTATGACACATAGCTGACCTAATTGAATTGACCGGAATCAATTACCGCCATGAGTCACCTAGGATTACATCATTTATTTTATTCTAAAGGGTGCTAGAAATTTCTAGCAACTTCCATCAGATTTTCATTGTTTCTAATTTTCGTTACACTCCCTCCTTAAGACTGCTACGTCCTGTAACAGTGATCTTGGACTTTGCACTTGCGATGGTTCTATTATCGTTGGCGAATGTCGGAATCTGCACTGAGATCTATACTTGCAGCCGTATCTGTTGACAAAATGGCAGTCCACAGATTTTGTCGCTGGTGGAATTTCATTTGGATTCCAACTATACACCAGGATCATGATACCAGTGCCACGAAATTCTACTTCTAACACGTTACGTACCACGCATCAATTAAACTGATCTAGGCCACAGCCGACCATTGGTACCGCTAACTTTCTACTGGTGACTACTCCTCTGGTACATCAAACAGATTTCTGTACCTCTCAGCGGTAACACCAAATCTAGCTTTGTGGCGTCCCGAATAAGTTGTCATAAAGTCAGTAAATGATTGTTCGCTGTTTTTGACTCCTAGTTCTTACACTCCGAAACGGTTCGCCCTTTGCACACATTCTTGCTGTCCTGGTTTTGCGTTCCTCCCAGTGTATGAGGCTAACCGATTCATGTGCACCCCTTACGGCATTCCTCTGGGCAATTTCATAATTCGGTAGATTACATCGTTGATCCTTTTTACCACTTTATACGAGCCTTCCCAAGATCTTTGCAATTTAAGAGATAGACCTCGTCGTCGGTGAGGTTGGTGTAACCAGACTAGATCATTAGGTTGAAATCCGCCCGTTTGGAACTTACATAATATTGGACTTTCATTCGATCGCTGGCAATCTGTATGTTATTATGAACTCTCTCATGAATAGAATTTAGTTTCTTTCGTAGGCTTTCAGCATACGCATTTCCAGCGAGCTCCTCCTCTCCAGGCTTACTACCAAATTCCAAACCACACGGTAGTCTTATTTCACGCCCAAACAACACTCTAGCTGGGGTATCTCCTTTCGTTTCGTATACGGCTGATTTATATGCCATCAGAAACAGATACAAGTATTGGTTCCAATCTCTTTAATGGTCAGAGACAACTTTTAACAAATATTTTTCCATAGTCCGATTCAATCTATTCCATTTATTCCATTGAACTATGGGCGAAGAGCAGTAGTTCTGGTCTTGCGTATTTTCAACAGTTGGCAGACAGTTTGGAATAAGGCTGACCCAAAATTTCTCCATTGGTCTGAGTGTAATTCCGAAGGAATCCCAAAACGGCTAAACAATTCTATTTCCAAGGTCTCGGTCATTGTAAGTGCCTCTTCATTAGGTAGAGCGTAAGCTTCCGCCCACTTACTTAAATAGTCCATTGCAACCAGAATGTATGTTACCTGCTTCGGTTTCTGGAAATGGACGAGTTATATCAATGGTGACTCTTTCGATCTTTAACGAACCTTTTCCAGAGCTCTCTTTACTCCCATATACCCTCCTGATGGACCATCATGCAGCTGTCCTAGAATTTTCGATACTCTGTTCTTCGGAACCACCAACTGCATTCGTGTTTTACTTCCGTCATCGCTTTCCGGGGCTCTTTTCAAAAGGCTATCCTGAACTTGCAAGGAGTCCCGTTGGGTCCAATATGCTTTAATAATGGGATTAAATGAGGCACTTCCTCTCAACCTGATCTACGCCCTTCATTCTTCCATTTTAATAGCACCTTCAGGTTTGAGTCGTTTTCTTGATCTCGTTTGACATTATCTGGGTTGCAGTCGTCGTTATTTACAGTAATACGGTTGTTAAGAAGATCTTAAATTTTTGACTCCATCCGAGTACAATGCTTGCAACCTTCTGTGCAAGGCCGTCTTGATAAAGCATTTCTGTGAATTTTTTCGGCATGATGTTCAACTTCAAAATCATACTCTTGCAGCAGTTAAATCCATCTCACTATTTGGCCTTCTGGATTCTTAAACTGCAGGAGCCATTTCAATGCTGCGTAATCAGTTCTCAATAAGAAATTTCGTCAATAAAGGTATTTGTAAAAGTGTTCAACGGCCTTTATCACCGCTAGCAATTCTTTGGGCGTAACACAATAGTTCATCTTAGGTTTGGGCAACACTTTGCTAAAATACCCAATTATTCGTTTTTCTCCATCTTGAATTTATGATAGCACTGCACCGATGCCGACGTGACCAGCATCGGTATGTAGAATAAATTCCTCCTCTATTCTAGGGTAACTGAGTATAGGTGCTGTTATTAATGTTTGTTTAAGTGTTTCAAATGACTCCTAGATGCTATTTCTCCATAAATATGGCTGGTCTTCTTCAGTAAGTTTTTTTAGTGGTTTTGCGATGTCTGTAAATCCACGCGTAAATATCGACGATAGTAAGTGCATAATCCCAGGAAGCTTCTTAATTCATGTTTATCTTTCGGTTCTGGCTATTCCCGCACGGACTTAATTTTCTCTGGATCTGCTCCACACCTTTTTCCGAGACTACATGACCCAAGTGATTCCCATTGTTTTGAAACAAATTGCACTTTATCGTACTAAGTTGTAGATGTGCACTTCGTAGTCTTTGAGACACCTCTCTCAGTTGTTGGTCGAAGGTCTTTCCAATTACTATGATATCGTCCAAGTATATTAGACATGTTTGCCAATACAATCTTCTCAGGATCAATTCCATTATCCTTTCAAACGCCGCTGGTACATTTCACAAGCCGAAAGAAATTACAGTGAACTGCCGGAGACCAGATTCAACAGAGAACGCTGTCTTTTCATGATTTTCAGCTTCTATACCGATTTGCCAATAACCACCTTTCTTGTCTAGATTCGAAAACCATTTGGAGCCGGAAAGCGTATCGAAATTATCATCAATTCTGGGCAAAGGATAGCTATCCTTTTTAGTCACATTGTTTAAACGACGGTAATCCACACAAAATCTGGTGCTGCCATCTTTATTTTTAATAAGTTCAACTCGCGATGCCCAAGCACTGCTGCGTGGCTCTATTATCCCTTTGCGGGCCATGTTTTTGATTATCTGTTCAGCTTCACCTCATTTGGATAGAAGCAGCCTCCTTGGTCGTTGACGTATTGGTTAGGCATCACCGGTATTTACTTTGTGCGTCACAACATTTTTTCTTCCTTTCAAACGGTCATCCGTGGCTAATATATGGGTATATTGTTGGATCAACTGACTTGCTTTGACCGTTTGCTCAGGAGATAACCCGTTATCCAAGGATTCAAGTGTGGCATGCAGTTTAGATAAATTCTTTACGGGAAAAACTTTCTCACTCGCTTTTGTGCAACGTACCACAGATGAGATATGTGTGCATGATTCTAATTCAGTGCGCTACTTTAGAGTTATTTGGAAGGTATCAACGATCAACGCTCTTCCCGCTAAAATTCCACTACCAATAGTTATATTGCTGGTTTCTAAAATTCCTATGGATCCTACCTGGAAGTCTTCATCCGGTTGGCCCATAGCTATTGTTTCACTGCTTGGGGGTAATTACACTTCTTCTGCTAGGATTGTTTTTATTGGATGGTTATCCAGTCGAATCATGGGTACCTCTTCATCATCAACACGTATGATGTGGTTCTTTAAGTCTAAGACAAACCCAAACTCAGACATTACATCGATACCCAATATAACAGGTTCCTCAATAGCAGCTACTAGCACGCGATGCGTTAGCTTCTTACAGCCGATCTCAATGTCTGTAATAATTCCACCATGAAGGGTTGCGTCCTTTGCGGTAGCTGCATGTAATCGCAGCTGTGACGTCAATAACGTTTCATTCCTAATAAGGTTTGGTTTTACTATTGTCTTTGTTGCTCCTGTGTCCAGCAGCATTTTGCAATTCTTCCCTGCAATTGTTCCATTAATGTAAAGACTATCCGGTCTA
>JAHWXV010342476.1:0-20337 GCA_024586415.1 Phrixothrix hirtus
TTGTATCCGCTTCCAAAGTTGTACATGTTCATTTCTTTGAATTTGTTTGAGACTTCAACAGAGGGATACAATAGAAAGATTATTCTTTTAAATTTACCTACTTCGAAAATACCAAATGGTTAATAAAAACAATATTAGAAATGGTTAGCTCAGTTTACATAATTTGCAAGTATTTTTAAATAAACCTTTTAGAAATTCATGTAGTGCGTGTTTTGTTAGCTCGTTAAATCTTGCAAAGTTAAAATTGACAACATTTTTTTTTAAATATTTTCTTTATATTGCTGTGCAAGTGTACGATCTTTTTTAATAAGCTACGATATCAATTTATTTAGCGTTCTGCATTTATTTTAAATTTTATTTTTGTAGTAAAAATTTGTTAGTCCATAATAAAAGTGAATAGCACTGAAAGAGTTAGAAAACATAGGCACTTAAGGAACATTAATGCCGTTTCTAAATCGTAAATATAATGATAGGGAAGTAATGCCTATTAGGATTTTATTTTAATTTATTAAAGCTTGACTAGTTTCGTGATAATATAAAGATCACATCATCAGAAGCTAGAATTGTATAAACAATTAATTAAATAAATAAATTGGAATTAAAACCATATGGTTCTATTAATGTTGAAATAACAAATATATAAATGCAAATATAATAAATAAATGTAACAGTCAACATTAATAGAAGTATAGTTTTAATTACTTAATTTTTACAATTATAGCTTCTGATGATGTGATCTTTATATGATTAGGAAACTAGGCAAGTTTTAATAAATAGTTTCTTCATGTATCAATCTAAAAACAAGCTGATAATAAGGTTATTTATTAGAATTTTAAATTTAGTATATCGATTGTTTAGAGATGGCACTGATGCTAGGGGTTGTTTCGTCGAAAAGCTATGCTATATCGAAATGACTCGATTTCCCCACATAGATTCGATATCGTTTCTATACAGAACTGATGTGGTGTGACGGTATAGTTTCTATACCGAATCCCCGTTTCATTTTTGAATGGCATAGATATCCATAAATTATATATTTTCGACACATTCTGTGCTACTAGGGAAGGATAGGTAAAGGCAAGGATGTGTTTGGAAGAAGATTCGAAGGTACGAATTAGTGGAAATACTGCCTCCACATTTACCTAAGAGAAGATGCCTCTGCTGACTCAGGAAACTATTTAAAACCTGAATCAGAGCAGGTGACCCTGGGAATCGTACCCAGAACCTCTCGAATGCTAGACCGTAACGATAACTACTAAACTACCCCAAATATAAAGCAATTGTCAACATACTTATAAATAAGCGAACGCAATAAATTAATTTGGACTGGTTTAAAGATATTTTAAGTCGATTTGTAATCCATTAGTCTAAATTTTGAGATACTATATGGCTACTCTATCTATATAATGTATTACCAATAGATAATTTAAATCTAGACCAAGATACGTTTTCAATGCGATGTTGAATAATTACGTTTAATTACTTAGGAGGTTATATCGATATCTGATCAACCGAGGTAGTTTTAATTACACAAAACAAATTTTTATTACCAAAGAAACTAACAATAACTTCTAGTGATGTCTGCTCTTTGTATGAAATCGTGAAAAGCGAGTTGCATCTTTTAAGACCGGAAGACCGATTTCTGTGTCTACCCTAAAAAATATCGACACAGTTTACGATATGATATTTCCGTATCTTCAAATTAGTATTAAACATATTATCTCAGCCACTAAATATTTTATACGAACGTGTACATCACATAATTCACTTCGATTTGAATATAAAAAAAAATTCTGCGATATGGTTTTTCAAATGTTTGAATGTGGGTCAAGAGTGAGCAATAGTGAAAGCGGCGTACTCCATTGTGTCTATTTTGACGAAGATGATGATTCATTAAATCGTTTCATTACCATGGATGAAACTTAGTTACATTTCTATGACCTAGAAACGAACCACCAGTCGAAGGTTGGAGGTGTCCTGATTCTTCAAGGACTAAAACGTTTTGCATGCAAAATTGACTGGAAAAGTCATTTTTTGGATTTCGGATTTGTCGTATAGTAACTATGGTTGATTACTTTAAAGGTAAAACAATACCTTTATTAACAAAACTACATGAAAAAATTATGGAAAAAATGCGGAAAATTGACAAAAGTTGTCTTGTTTTTGCAGGACAATGCACTTGTACAGAAGTCGTGTATTATTCATATTCATATTTAAAGTTCGAACTGCTTGGACATCCTCCTTATTTGCCAGATACAGCTCTCTTGTCTATTCCTTCAAATAAAAAAGTGTTTGAAAGGATGTAAATTTTCTTTGAACGACAAAAAAGTAAAAGCTATAAAGAGCTGATTTGCAGAGCAAGAAGAAATTTTTTTTCTAAGAAGTTTTAGGATTGCTGTAATAGGTATTTTACTTTGGAATACGTTTCAAATTGTTTGTTTTTCTATAGTAGGCTGAGAATTTATCAATTCGCCCCTGTAGATGTATATATGCAATTTTATTGTATAAAAAATAACCAGTTATGGCTTTAAACAGTTCAAAATCGATATAATCCGAAACTCCTCCAGGAAAATGAATGCTATTTTAGAAAAAGAAATGGGAGCAGACATTTTCTTGGTTAACAGAAGAAATGAATTTCTCAAATCGACTATTAAAAGTACTTTGTAAATTCTGTTGCAAATCTTTTCTGGTCATTTATGGGGGATGCGGTGATGCACGAAGGCATCAAATCGGAAATGATCACAAAAAAGCAGTTTAACAGCCAAACAAAATCAAAATTTGACAGCTGAAGCTAGAAACCATAAATTCTGCTCAAGAAAAAGTCATCGCCGTAGAAGTATGTGTTGTATTTTACGCATTGAAGCATTCTCAATCTACAATTTCATAAATTATATAACGCAACTTTTATCTGCAATTTTTGATTTTTTAAAAGCTGCAAGATGTATGACCTTAGAACGAAAGAAAGCCAACTATATTGCTTTCAATGTGCTGGAGCTAGATCTTTGGAAGAATTATTAGGTGAACTTAAAGGACGAATACATTTTTGTTTGTCCACTGACGCATCTGATCACAGTATACCTAAAATGTTTCCTATTATTATAAGATATTATATATCATTCAAAAGTATAAAATTGTATTCATTAGATTTTTAGAAGAACTGAATAAAACTGCAAATGTTGTTTTTGCAAACTTAAAAAGCAACATTGAAAATATGGGTTTTAGTTCGAATCGCATTTTTAGCTATTCTTCAGATACGCGTGCATAATCTTTGATTGCCGTCATTTATTTACCAAGTATTGCGTAAAGAAAACCATAAATCTTGTCATAGTGCATTTCCGTTGCATGTCATTTTTTTAATATTAATAAAAGTGCACTTTCTCTAAAATAGTTTTAGAATATCTGTACTTCATTTTTTGCTGTATTAATTATTGTTGTATTTAATTTGGTCTTTCACATGTTACGTCCATGGGCAGCGTTAGTGTGAGCTTTCGAAATAGAAACTTTCGCTTTATATTAAATATTATTATTTTAGTTCTAATAGGTATAAAAATTGTCTCACAGTCTTAGTTTAATTACTTCGTAATTAATTATTTGTTTTATCTAAACCCGCTTTCCTTATTATCAATTTTGAGCTTGATACGCGCCTTGTGCGACAGTGACGGTTTCAGCTTTCGCCCTGCGCTTTACCGATTTATCTTTCAGAAACGTTTCTATGCTCCACAAGTGCTGTCTGGTTGAATACAATGCTTTATTGTGTTATTAAAGAAACCCATTGCTATAATGGGATAAGTTGCCTATACGTTTTCATAGGTTATTTTTCGAGTTTTCACTGTTTTCAGTTTATAGTTTCTTTCGTTAGTTTTATTGAATTCTTTACAACGTGTTGTCCTTGCGGGTTTGTGCAATTCTGTAATCCAGGAACCCGTAGGAAATCAGTAAACACATTGGAAATCAACTGCTCATGAAACATAGACCCCAATTGCTCTTATTTTGGCTTGGCTGTCCCGTTTGTATCTAAGTTACTTCCAGTACGTTAGTCTATATGCTATTCAACTCTGTCCTTCGATGGCGCTGCGCACCGTGACATGAAATCAAATTTCGCTGAGTGACTCGTATTTTCTACCTACTTTACTGTTCCAATAATAATCTTAATTTAGGATTATTACTGTTGAGATAAATTCTAATACCTCACTTAATGCCCCTGCAAATTCTAATTTACCAAACAACGCTAAATATACCATAATAGGTTGCAATAAATTTGTTAAGGTTAAAACCTATTTAAAAAAATGTTACTGTAGTGATTAAATTTTTGTAGCTATCTATATTGGTCATTTACTAAAATTATGCTTATGCTTTATGAATAATTAATTAGTTTAGATTTGAATTTTAAGTATTTGAATTTGCTTTTAACTTTAACTTTAACTTTAGTATTAAACAAAATACCGTCCTTAAGCGCTTGATTAGTTGCAACTAAGAAAAACTATATTACGCCGTAATTATTATTCAATTAAAATTTTAAATTCCATGGGAACAATTTCATATTACAAGAAGGAATTTAAATCTTACGAAGATTTGTCCTAACTAGCCTTAAAATTTGTATGTTCTTATTCTTAATATGTAAAATATTCTAGTTTTTGACTTTGAATAAATATAATTTCGCGAACACAGTCGAATTTTGACTTCGTTTATTATAGAAGTGTTATCATTTATCTGATTCAACATGTGCGTTGAAATACCCTTCGTAATTTAAATTGAATACTTTTGAATATAGTTGTAATTTTACGTCGATAAATTAACTTTCTGATTTTTTAACAAGTCCTTGTATTCACGAAACTTTTACCTTAATCAATTGAATCACATAATTTTAAACGGTATACTCGCCTTGATTATTTTGTGTATTTTTTTTAGAGTTACAAATTGTAACAGATGCGGCGTATATTTAAAAGGTTGTGTTTAGTAGTTGCACTAACATTTAGTTATTTTTGAATTTAGTTTCAACGCTACTTTCTAGGTACTCTACTGAGTGTTCACGAGTATGTTTTGTTTTTAATATACGCGCTGCACAACAAAACTGTCTCTCCCCTTTTGGAGGCTTTGCGCTGTGGTATATTTGTAGAAATATAGGTGTGGATTTCTTTAGCATTACTTTTTCTCTTTTATTTACGATACCGCTTTTTCCTTTTAGAGTGACCAATTATTTACAGCTTTCACGGAGTTCTACGCCGCCCACCGCCTTCTCACCGAGAAAGCTGTTCTAGTCGAACAACCTTTTATCGATTACGTAGGATATCCTTCGCTTATCCTCTCTATCTTCTTGCTTTTACTTAGAACGAAGCTATTCTACGTGGCAATCTTCCTAAGAAGATGTCCGGCGTATATGATAAATAATACTACAAAAGGTGGCTTAGATAAATATGGTTTTGATATAGAAAATTTAGTTTTTAAAATCAAGTCATTTTTCTTCAGAGATGAACGTGTTGTAGAATTAAAAGAGTTTTGGAAATTTGTTAATTTTGAATACAAATCTATTCGGCGTGGTGTGACAACAGTTATTTAATTATAGAAAGGTTTATAAAAGCGTTTCCAGCAATTAAGTTACTTTGTGTTTTTGGCGAAGGTGCTATCGTATTCAAAATTAAGTACTGATTATTATATTCGCCTTTTTTATGAAACAAAACAGGAGTATGTAAATCTAACGTTATCTGTTTTGAAGTACTCGTATATTAGATTTTAGAGAAATTTAGAAGATTAAAGGTAAATTGTTGGAGTTTATTTGTACAAATTTACTTAGAGTCTAGTAGACAGTTACAACAGACTTGATAATGGCAGATATGAGTCGGCCGAAACGTCGTCCAATAGGTTTTTTTCAGAACCAAAACATATTTACGCGAGGGTTTACCCAGAAAACCAATCCAACATCTAATACTTGCGGTAACTTAAAATACAACATATATATATATATTTCATTTCAGTAGCGTAGACCTAAGCCAAGATATTTTATAATTTCAGATAATTCATTAAGGTATTTGTGATCTCTGGTAGTAATTTTATTTGGCAAAGGATAGCAGTGTAGCTTGAGTTTACACAATCAATCGCGTAGATACAGTTTTAAATTTTTCATCATAAATAGGTATCGCTGCGGTATAACTTTGAGTCTAATCTACGATTATCTGTCAGTTTCTAGCTTCAAAATAAAGAATAGTTAATTCAAAAGCTATTCGCGTTCGAAACTATCTCTGACCATTTACCGTAGCTTATTCAAGGTGGTTTACCGCAATAATCTCCCGCTCTCACCGAAGCATCACCACCATATTGGGATTAAATCCAATTTTGACTGTGACATACTTTGCAATCTATTATTTCTATTTTCGTGTCAAATGTTGACGCAGAAAGAATTTTATGCATGAGTACTGCCTCGTGGTCCGACGTGCGTAATACTTACATTTGAACATGTTTTTACATTGAAGGTTAGCTTTTGCTAACCTTCAAATTAAAGTGAATTGTTCATAAAATTATAAAGAACTTTTCGCATGGATACTGTGCAATAAAAGTTATTACAATCTGCTAAACCGAAAAAAATATGATTTAAAAAAATAGATTTATATTTTTCCTTTAATACCTATAGTTGAATTTCAAAATTGTTAGCAGTAACGTTTCAACACCTTATTAAATGGTAGCGGCACAACATTATTAAATCAAATCAAAATGTTTATATACCGACGTATTTAATTTTTTCATTTTTGCCTTTAATTAATAAAAAGTTTAGCAAATGTATGTTTGTTTTGAATTTTTACGCGATGTTCCGCATTTTTAACTCTGTATTCCTGAAAAATTCTATAATAAAGTTCCAACACAAAGTGTAGACGTTCGTTATAATTGTTTAAAGCGCCAATTATAATTTCTTAGTACTGTTTATGGTGCAGGTTAATTCTTCACAAAATATTTACTGAATAACAGGAATAACAGAAATTTTTCTTGGGGTGCTTGAATTTCTAAAAAAGTGGATCTTTATACTATCGTATCAATTTTTGACATGAAGTCAAAGTTTCACTCACTTTTCTCCATCTCCTCCTCGCTTTTTTTAAAATAGCAGAAGGCTGTATTAATAATTACTGATATATATTTCTAAAATCAACCCAAAATGATGGACCTTATCTAAAAGGGGTGGTTGTTGACCAACCTCAACCCTCCCTTGCGTACAGGCCTGAATAAGAAACGTGGGTTGTCATATAACACAACTGTAATTTAAAACTAAGCTTACATAGGGAGTTATAGGAGATTGGTTTGTTATTTGGGGGGATTTTAATAGTGTAATTCTAATATCGGGGACTTTATAGGACCGCCTTAGAAAAGTATACCAAGTCCTCTGGACAGGAACTATTTGGCAGCCCTACATTTATGCCGAATTTACTTCTTCGATCTACTCAAATTATGGAAATCGAATTCCAGTACCTAGCACACCGTTAATTATAAGTAATGCACCTTTAATTTAAATGCCTCCACCGATATATGCGTCTTTAATGCACAATTTCTTTAAGTTTATAGCATAAGAGTTACAACGCACGAGCGGTTATTTGACCGTTTTACCGCTTCGGTTGTTTTACCACTTGAATGTAACACGTTTTTAAAATCTGTGTGAGCGCATATGCGGTCAATTTGCCGTCACGATTTTTCAAGACGGGCTGCCGCTCCCAATATAAAACACCTGCAACCAAATTGAGTTAGGTGCGTAAATGGTAAATAAGTACAACCGCGAAGAAGCAACAAAATGGATAATTAATACTGTGACAGCGAAAAATTAATTATTGAAGTCGAGAGACCCAGGTTATGTAATAAAAAATTGTTGAACTTTTACAATTCAAACATCTCTAATACAATAAAATTAAAGTACACGGCGGCACTGTATACGAGACCCTCCTTTTATTTTAATTAAACTCGTCCGGATTAATGTTGGTTTCAGTGCATTTCTGACATACCCTCATGTGTTATTTTGAAATGATTTTAACGCTACTAATATCGTAAAATAGCGATTATTTTGTAGTCTTTGCATTTATTTAGCCGTAGCGGTAAAATATCCGCGCTGCAGAAAAACTACCCGCGTGCTAGCTTTAAATTTTGACTGTTACATGTTAATTTACTAAATCCAAAAATTAATTTCATTATTGAAGAATTTAATATTAAATAAGTTTGGAATTTATTAAACCGTCTGAGCTCCCCATCTGTTGATCACACCATTAATTAGCGTTACAGTTATTTCAAAACCTGATTTCTAACAATTAATTACCTACAAATGTAATTTTTAACTTATTTTTATAAACCCTTAATTATAAAATTTAATATTATTTATTATATTATTCCGAAACTTTTGTAATTTGGTCATTGCAATAGCTTAATTCTTATGAAAAATACTTGTTATTCAATTGTAAGGTTTACAGGTCAGTTTCTTTGAAAATTTGGATTTCGTGATTAATAAGAATGTAAATCATTTTATATAAACGAAAAAATTGAACATAAAATTTTGCTCATCCGATTTATTAAGTGATTATAACTAATTAATCAGTTAACAAATTGCATGGGCAAGATTTTGTTTTATGTTTTTCCTTCATATAAAATAATTTATTCTACATGTCATTGTGTTGTTAAATAGATTATTCAAATATTCTAATAAAGGTTGTTATTTTACAAGAATTTGCGAAAACATAGTAGCAGGAATAAAATAAAACTTTCAATTTTCATAGGGTTCTTTGATTAAGTTTCCTCGGATTAAAACTTAAATTTGTTTTAATCACTATTTGTATTATAATTGCCTTTGGTCTAATTTGTTATACTTGCATCGGTTCCAGTACATTTACTTGTATATTATATTAAATAATTAATAATTAATTATAAATTACAATTAACCTTTAAGTAAATAATATTTGTATTTTAAAGGCATAATTTATTGTATATTGAACAATAGTTATTGTTTTCTCTATTAACGAAATTTTATTTCAATTTATTGCATTTGTTTAGTTTCAAATTTTATTTTAAGATGCGAGATAATTTGATAGATTTTGAGCGAACCCGTGATTTTATTGCTTTTTAATTGTGTAAAGCGCTAATGACCCTGAAAACGTTTCCTTATTTTTCTGTTAGCAAGAAGCCTTATCTGGTTTTCGACTTAGTATTTTCCCTTTATGTTGTACAACTTCAGCCAAGGAAAGTTAAAATGTACTAGTGAATGCAAATGCAACACCGAGTCAACGAAATTTAATTAGGTTAATTCCTTTGCAATATATTGGACTACTAATAAGAAATAAACGATTAATATTTTTAAAATTCAATAATGTTATACACTTTACACTTATTGAGTCACCATGTCATTGACAAAATAAGATGATATATGTTCTCTTGAGGTATCTCGTCCTAAGAAACCTAAATTTCTTGTAATAAAATCTTTAGAGTTTATGGCAGGTGAAGTAGATGCAATACTCTCTTCTTCATTGTATTAGAAAGATACTGAATTGACAAGAGGTTTGGAAATCTAGTAAGCGATGTGCCCAATAGAATTTGAATCTTTATTCAATTGAAGCCTAGTTTCCCTCGATACCGCTTTTTTAGCGAACTTAATCACTATCAAGTCTTTCTACACTACAGTGTAATCATTGACATCGATAGTTGTTGCACTAAATATAGACGGCACCAAAAAAGTACAAAAGATGTTATGTAGCAGTATACCGTTCGTGCCATTATTGACACCTTTATCTTGCAATTATTTATCTGCCGTGGCTCTAACTGAGGAAAAGCGGTCTCTTATAGAAGACAGTAGACGACGATCCTGAAAATTCAAAGCGCGCCTTTAACGTCTCGCCCCTCTGACTCGACGTGTTTAACCATATTACATCTGAATTTTTGCATCGATTTATTACTGTTGAGACTTGAATCCACCACTATATTTCGTAAATCAAAATTTAATCGAAATAATGGGCAGGAACTGGTTTCAGTGCACCGAAGAATGTAAAAGTGGTGGCATTGGTCGGCAAAATGTAGCACTTTATTCCGCTATTTCAATTGCAAAAATTCATGAATTGCATTTCAAAATGCTTACCATGCCCCATATTCACCCGTCGTGGCTCATTCTACTTTTTCTTATTTCCAAACCTGAAAACTTGATTTTCTGTAAAGGAATTTTCATTCAATGAAGAAGCGATCGCCAAACGTTCCATTTTTGTTTGGTTATGATTGATGGGTTTAGGTTAATTAATTTATTTAATTTAATATTTTATTAGTTGAACAATAACTAATCATGTAACACCAAACTTTAATTTTTTGATTTCAAAATTTCAAATAAAGCATTAAATTATTTAGAAACACTGACCTAATGCCTGATTGGTTGATTATTGTCGTTCGAGCAGGTCCTTTGGCTCTTTTTGCGATGAACATTGTTGAAAAATTCTTTTCGAAAATGAAATAATTATATAAAGTGAAAGAAATACATTATTAACTAACAATATAATGTATTTATATAATTTTCGAGAAAGCATGGACGACGTTTTACGTTATAATTTATATTGTTCGTTCCTTCAATTTAAACGAAAGCCAATTGTAAGTAAGAGGGATTTTTGTGAGCATTCAAAATTATATTTTATTTATATGCACGCATTTTACTAATTAAAAAACTTCGAAGGAGTTTCAAGGTCTTATGACACGTTGTACAGATATCTTATATAACTTTGTGGCGGTTATAGAATAAATGCTTCGATAAGAGACGTTTCTGGAATTTGCTATTTTATTACATTTAATTAAGATTAAAATATCATTATATGCAAGGATAAGAATCGTGAAGTGATCTCAAAGACAAACCGTTAGACACTCTTTTGTTGTAATTTTTATTTGCTAAAGTAACCTCAATAATACTAGCATACACTGTTAGTTTTAGTATTTTATGTTACGCCTGAAAATTCATAAATTTGTAGTAAGAATATTGCATCATGTTATTTACAATCAAAGAATATAATATGTCAATCCTTTCACGTATTATATTTCAATGCTTATAAAAGAAAGTTTATCAAACTTGTTATTTGTTTATGATTGTTTCCTTCTTAGAATAAGTATCAGATTCAACAAAGTAACGTCAGCATAAGAAAGGTAAATTCGAATGCTACAATCTTGCCTAATTTTAATATTACGAATCCTGACGCCCATAATAAATAAAATTGGAGAATTCGCATTGTGTTTTTTAAATATAACTGTATCGAACCCATGATAAACCTTTAAGAGAATCTCTAACCGAGGAATCGAAACTTTTATGAGGTCTCCCATTATGTTTTCAGTAAGTTAAAGTTCTTCGTTATAATGCTTTAATAAATTTTATTTTAATGAAGGCATTAAGTCTTGAATGTCTTTGGAATAAGTATATTGATTTGGAGGGAGACTTTGTTGATAAATAAAACCTTTTTACATACAAAAATCTGTTTGTTTCATTTTTATCTAACTTACTAAACTACCCTCGTAATATAATTTTCATTTAGTTTTTTCTGATTGGATGTTAGATATATTTGTTAAAATGTTTACAAATTTATAACAGATTGCAGCAATTATTATAGCATATACAGTAGCCTAAATATGTATAAGTATTAATTATAACAGAGAACAGAAATAATACATTCTTATAATGGTCACTGTGGTGTATTTAATAATTAATATTGCGGTTATTATATGCATGTATTGTCTTCCATAAATTAAGTCTAATGTGTACAATAATGCATTACATATTCATATTGGCGACGTTTATAAAAGCTTAAAAATGGCGTATGCAAATATCCACCTTTATACAATTCCTTAACTCTTGTAAAACTCTTCGGTATTCAAGGTGGCGGAACAATATTTATTATTATTTAACGAACTTGCCAAATAATGCTGACAATACTATTATATACTTCTAGTCATATATAAAAAACATAACTAATTCATATTTATGGAAGCTTTTACAGTGATTACTCATAATAAACAAATTTTTTGGTAAACTTGTAATATTTATTAAATTAACTTTATATGTTTCGAAAATTTCATGTTTTCTTTTACAATAAAAATTGACAATTAAATAAAATAAGAACAGTCAACTAAAAATATTCTAAAACAAGTTGCCATGATTTGAAATTATTGACATTTTTATATATTTCTATTGCTTCACGTCGAAGTTGAGGATAATAACTAGAAATTCTTGTTAATATTTCCATACTATTAAAATCAATATCATGTTGTAAATTATAATTAAATTTATTTAAACACAAACATAACATCCACAAGTAAAAATGTTCATTAAAATATGTAGGAAACATTTAACGGTTATGTAATTAAAGGGTAAGAAAGCATTTGCGTAATGCTGCAGGTGAGAATTTATTTTATAAATTGATATGAAAATATTTTTGAATTTCGATTACTGTAAATATGAGTTCTAATAATTATTTTATATTAAGATATAGACATTGTCATGGTCTAATTTGGGCTAAAACCTTCTTTGAATTGATTTAGGGGTTAGTTAGTAATTAAGGAAACTTATTTGTAGAATAGGATGTTTGTATTTTATTTTAATCAATAATTACATAATTTACCTTTTTCGTATGGGTACTGCTGATGATCTATTGAGGTCGTGGCGTATTTTGGTTTATTACGTGTATCGTCTTTGAAATGTGATTATTTGATATGTCCCTTGCGCCCGCGGAGGTTTATTGTAGATTTGTTCATCAAGAAGACGAGTGCTTGTTGTGAATATTGATATTTCAACGCAATTTTCAATTTTACCGGGATCACTTAGCATTGTGTCTTTTGATTTTTTTAGTGGTTGTTTTGAAGGGCCTCAAATATGGTACTCTAAAATGTCGAGATCTGACTAGAGATATCTAAATGCCTGTTGGAGATTCTGATGTTAAGGGAATCTTAGAAAAATGTGCTCAAGGAAGAAAGATTTAAGTCTTGTTCAGCAATAAATATTAATCCAAGGAGTGCGACTACCTAAATATCCTTATTTTTAGAGTCGTCCTCCATCAATATTCGTCGCTTTACTAATGTATACCCGTCTAAATTAACTCCAGATTTCCAATCTTCCAAGGAATGCCGTAAAATTCTTTACCTAGGTTTCCTTCCGATTTGGCCGCAAGCTTTAAATGCTAATGATACATTCAAAAGTTTCATGGATAAAGAAATCCGGCGCAAATTATTCTCATTAAATGAATTTAAATATAATTAAGTCTTCAAAAATGTAAAGAATCGAAAATTATCTTTCATCGCGATACGGAAAGTATTGAATTCAATGTAATATACAGGGTTACTATGAAATGACTATAGAAATTTTAACCACGTGTTCTTTACATTTACAAAAAATAATAAAAATAATAAACAGCTTTAATTTGGACTCAATCCCTGGAAAACTTTTTGAGAACTTCTGATTTGCAATATTTATAGTCAGAAGTTTCATACCAATTTATGACGAAATAACGAACGTTTATTCCAGTCTTACTCATGTCACAGGTCATTGCAACGTGTATTGATAAATATTCAGCGTAATTCAAATTGATAATAAAACTCCATTCTCAATTATTAAATCAGATTTGTTGTGTACTTTTTTAAGCATGTTTATTATTCAGTTTTTCAAAGTTTTTGTGAAAGTAAAATTCATAAAAGAACGGTAAAAACTTAATGGAATTTAATAATCTCAAAAATGTGTCTCTTTTAATTAGTAGAGTTGCCATTTTAGTTTCAACAACTATTTCAAAACAACCCTGTATTTAATTTCATAGCTTTTGTTAAGCGTGCAATAACGTTTATTGAATTTAATAGAAAAGGCCTAGTATTGAAGCTTCAAGTTTTTTTAAATTTTGTCTTTATTGAAATACAATTGCGAATAGATAATTCATTTTATAGTTACGGGAGATTTTATTTAACCCTTTAAGGCCAAAAGCTATTTTTTACGATTTTGATTAATTTTATCGTTTAGACGTTGGCATATGTATTTATCAGCTTAATAAATGCTTTTTTTAAATTATCAAATTCTTCGTGTTTTGTAAATGCGGTATAACGTTATAACAGCGGGCATTTAACTCATATACAGGGTGCCTCAGAAATAAGTGACACCCCACAAACTGCAGGTACCTTTTAACCTGTAAAGCCCAATTTTATTAAAAATTTTTTTCAAAAGTGATTTTTAACTTTTGACAATATATACCTGTCTACTAAACAAAAGCGATTATGAATTGAACGATTGCAAAAATGTACTACTGAAATTTTATATGCTTATAAAAATACTCAACGTTTTCTTAGGACGTGCTTGTAGTAATATGACCTATTATAAAAGTTCTTTGGCCTTGTTTATTTTCTTTGAAATAACAAAACAATTTTAAGTAAGCTGTTAAATTTTAATATAAAATTTTTAAACATTGCTTGCTAAATTATTTGTTAAAAACACAAGATTCTAAGTTGTTTTATCTTAAATGTCAGACATGAAATTAATTCAATTAATTATGTTTATAATTTGTAACATGTTTAATGGAGATGTTCTAAAACAAAATAAAGGATTATTTTTATGAGTATTAGTAACAATATTATTCCCTAAGAATTACTATTGTATGAAAAAGGAACAACCCGAAAATACAATGTTTATTTATTTTGCTTTGAAAAAATTATTTTTAAATGTTTCGCTTACCTGTTGGATTCTTGTACCGGAGATTGAGAAATATTGCTCTAAAATATACCAGATAATCTCCCAGAATAAATATTTTTAGAAACAAACATGTTTCATAATTTAAGATATGCCGATAAGTAATACACATCAAGAACATCGATATTACTATCCGGTACAGCGCGAACTCTAAGGTTGGATTTAATACTACAATTGTTAATATTTCCAAAACGATAGGTTTTTGAAAAAAAATCGTAAGCAAATTTTGTTCTACACATCATAGGGCACCAAAAGTTTGTGTGGTCTCACTTGTTTTTGGGACACCCTGTATGAAATTTCTTAAGTTCCCAGTCGCATTGCCCATTTACCAGTTTTAGAGAGTAATAAAAATTGTGTATGAAACTTAATTGCATAAAACGAAGGGCTGAAAACTTGATCTTTATTAACGTGCGTAATATAATAGAGTAAAGCAAACAGAATCAAGTTCATATTATTTTTGAAAATATAGGATGAAAATTTATATTTGATACAAACATGGAAGCATAATGCGAATATAGAAATTGAAATTCTAGAACTACAATAAGTTATTTTAGTTAAAATGATAAGATATGAAACACAGAGGGCAATTTCACATTTTACGCATTGCACACTGCTCCGCTTTTGTTGTCCTCTTTTCGTACGTTGTCTGCATCTGCGTGACGTCAAATGAAATTTTAGTGATTTCTGTTAATTTAGTCATGAACTGCAAATGTATCAAAGCCTTTTTTCTTGGTTCATTTCTTTTCATAGTTATAACGTATAAAATATAATAATTAACAATCTCAGAATCAATGAAATAATAAATAAGCTTCATACACCAACGACGACGATGTTATATGAAGTTATTTGTTGGTCAAAGTGATCTACATCGCCAGCTGTGTCTATTTACATTTTGATTCTATTTGTATATTTACGTATTTTTAATTTGCATTTCTAATTTTCTACATTGTTCATGAACGCTTCCAAAAAGCATAGTATTTTATTTCGTTTAATTTCATCGAACGTCGCCCAATTCGCAACCCACCACTTTCGTTGCATACAAACTGCAACCGTCCTCATTCCTTCACACACACACACGTGTTTGAACAACACACCTCATGTCGTTTCTCGCTTCAATAGTCAATAATGGCCTTAAATCAAACATAAATTATGTTAATTACAACATAAAATAAATCTCATTTGTGTCGTTTTCAAAAACATAATTATATTGTGCAACCTCAAACCTCCAGATATAAAACAAGAATAATTTATTGTTTATAATTTACTCGTGCAGTTCTAAAAATATCCCTCAATCGTTCCTAATTATCCAATACCTTAAATTCCTTTGTGTTTCTTACAACTAATTGCAAGTGAAAGAAGTCAACAATTCAGCTAAGCACACTCACATTTGTTATTTATCGCAACGTATTGTTTTATATCAAATTCTTGTTATTTGCAACTAAACCTCAATTTACCCTATAGTAAGTTTCGACAAGCTTCACATTTGTCGTCCTACCTATGAATTTTTACATGAAATTTAATTTAAATTGTATATTTTTATGCGTGTATATTTTGTAAATCCCCCCAAATTTGCTACAAGATTAAATCCTCTTAACTTAACCAACCTCTACCACGCCCCTTGTGGATAACAGTTTCATTTAAAATATCGAAGAGTAAATTTGTTTTACCCCCCCCAGCGGTAAAGCTTAAATGGAGTTTAGTTAATTAAAGACATTGCTAGGCTACACCGCACAGCCAGTGTAACAATTACATTGGCATGAATGAGTCTAAACACTTGCTGAAAATGAGAAATTATTGACCGGAATGTATTATATCCAGGACTGCCATGTTAAGGTATGTCCGTGATATTGTTCAAATGTAAAATTCTTTGGATCTGCAAGAACCCATTTCTTGAGAAAATATCTACAATTCTCGCATTACGGAAATTGGGGTCTATTAACCAATATTTTCGAAGCCCAGGTAGTCTATTGAAACCCATAACAACAACTACTCCTGAAAATGCTGAAAGTTTTTTAAAATCTATATCAAGTATTTTTTTTTATTGAGTGGTATTTTAACTTGATTGCTCGATAATTTTCGCAGAAAGAGATTCTATGAACAATGACCTCAAATAATCGATTAGATCCTTACTATACGCACGAATGTTTAATTTTGAAGACTATGCAAAAGTAAAATCTATGAATTTTTGTGGGCCACCTGCAATTTTTGATATAAGATGATTATATATTGATTTCTGTTTCTTTTTCAGAATCAGATTCAGGAATTGAAAATCCCTAAGATGATCATATTGAAATGATGAGTCCGCTACAGAGCCATCGAATCAAAATCATTTCCCACAGATGAAGCGCCAGCGGGGTAATCAGATGTAGAATTTGGCGACATAACTTGCGAAACAATTTTCCATCGTTTCCTTGCAACACTTTAACAGTGACGGGGGAAATCTCAGGTGCGGAATCATTTACATCTAAATCTCCATTTATATATGTATTTTCTGTTCTTCGGATATTTCAAACAAAATAAAGATTGTTTAATCGGTGAGATGCCTTCTTCTGCATGCCTGTAGCAAATTAAATTTTAGTGCTCATTATATACATCTGTATAGAACTTCCGAGGACATTAAAAAATTTCTATCATTTTCTAATATTTCTGAAGCTAAACAATGTATTCACTTATTTTACAAAAATTATCCGGCACTATAGACTAAACAATACTGTATTATAAAATTAGGTTGAAAAATTGTAACTGTGTTATAACAATATTGCATTTGTTAATTAGGTTCACAAGCTGCATCATATTTTTAAGAAAATTATTGGTTTATTATAAGAAAATTCATTCTGACCTGCTATTTGCACAGGATCACAAAATATATAGCGCTTACACAATAATCAGTGTCGATCAGCTGATGTCACTAGTACTGCTCTATCCTAAATGCCCATTGGTACGGAATTCTATCGTTTTCACGAATAAAGCCGAATTGTCGCGATATCCATATACAATTGGCGATAAAATAAACCGCTACGTATGTGAGGATGCCTAAAGGATCTAAATTTGCAATAAGCACTACATTTTGCGTGAAATAACGAAACTATGGCAGTACTATAATTTGGTAGAAATACCTACAGGCCGATGTTAAAATGTTAAATTGCAATCTGTTATAAAGTTTTGTCCTAATGATACCCCATAAACGTAACGACTAAAATTGACCGTATGTCGAACTAATGGTGTAAAAAGTGCTGTGTTCATAGTAAAATGATACTTTATTCTGTCTGATATACAAGTCAGTATTTAACAGCCATAACTACGATTTAATCTTATTCTAGATTTAAATAACTTATTTTAGACAATTTATTTAGATACAATTTATTTCAAATTTGTCTATATTATTAAAGTTATTAAAGAACTTAATTACATGCAATTTAATCGCACATTTATGCATAAGAATTTATATTTTATAACATTTGATTTGATTCAGAAAATAAATCTTTATATTGTCTTACCGAGTTAAACTTACAGAATAAATTAAAAACATTTGGATTTTTCTTTCTGGTTCTAACGATATTATTAAATTGTCGAAAATTAATATTATTTGTATTGTACATTTTAAATTGGTCACTAGGTCTCATCTTCCCCTAGTAGCTACGTTGGCCGATATTTCAAGAACTGCCTTCGAACAATTTTATCTGACGTGATTGAACTTGCGAAAATGTGGCGTTTAAAAATTCCATTTATATAATCTCTTTAGTGTAACCTTTCTGAGTATTTCGTCGATCTACGGTAAGTACCCTAAAGAGCAGAATTAAACAGTTTTAAGAACGACCCACCTCTACTCGGCCGGTTACAGATATCCGAGCAAAATTTATTTATCAACCGCTGATCTGCTGCCGTGCATCACTGATGTAACTAAAGACCATGAACGCAAAAAGTTAGCTATAACATTTACAAATAAGCGGAACAAATGCTACTTAAAATACAGTTGTCATAATAACAATCCATTTATATATCAACGTTGAATTATCAACTTTGAATTACTATAAATATAGTTTCAATTACTAGTGTCTCCTTTTTATGTATTTATTGCAATGCTGTCTTACGGGCGCGTGTACAACGTGCACTCGCTACAGCCAGTAAATTGGTTGGTCACGAAAACTGAACAAGCCGGATCTGGTGTGATATAACACATGTCTTTCTCTTATGTGAATTATGCAAATAATATGCATAAATGATTAATAAATTATTTACGTTTATTTTGGGAACGATTATTGCAATGATCACCCATTCAAATTACTGGACACGCAAAACTTTGCTTAACTCTAGAAATGTTCCTTGATAACCTGTATCAAACAATTTTCTCAGAGAAAACGATTAGTTTGCGTAAAAGAGAAGCATATATTTAAAAAATCTGGCCAGTGTAAGAAAAAATGTTTGAACCGTATTCGAGGAATTGGCAAAGATCCTAAAAATTGTAAGAATAAAGTGGTAACTCCGGTCATTCGATTTTAATGAAATTTTTGCTAGAGCGGGGTAGGACACTAATTGACATATAAAATTTCACTTTTCTAGGACATTTAGTTTTCGAGATATATTGACTATGTTTGCACGCACCCACATATGCACGTATACACATACACACGTACATATGCACACACGCTCAGACGTTTACACCCACACATGCTCTCGTACATACACGCAAAAACGCACACGCAAACACACACATACACACATCTAACAAATGCGATTTACAACACTTTGAAAATTATTTCCAAATATTCATATATTTCCGTCATCCTCTTACGTGATCGGGCAACATTTATTCGTCCTTCTGCTAGCTTTGTTTCTCTTACTATACTAATTTGAATTCGACTATTCAATCATTAGCGTAATCATTATGCTAATTACAGTAACTAGTACAATGATGTCTTGTTATTGGCACGCAAATTACAGTAATTACATCAATCACGTTCATTACTGTGCAAATTACTCTAACTACACCAATCACAGCTATTACTGTGCTAATTAGAGTAAGTAGAGCAATCACGGCTTATCAACATGCAAAATAGAGTAATTACAGCAAACAGCCTAGTTATTACTCTAATTGTTAGGCCAATTAGATTACATACTACATACACCTCTTTCATACGCATCCTACTACACACTATATTTCTTACTCATACTTCTAATACATTCATATTGCAACGTCATAAAGAAAACTCAGTCACGAGGGTGGGAAACTGCTGCGTCCTCCCCCACGGAAACCGCCTTCCCCTCTGGCAGTCAACAAACTATCTAGAACGTTACCTGTCACACTACTATTAAATCTAGATGCTAAATTATGTGGTTTCTAAGAATTTTTGCCGTGCATACCAAGATGTATCTGCTGTTAATCTAATATCCTTAATCTTGAGACACCCTGTATTTCATATAGTGCAAGAGAAAGTAAAAATGCGTAACTGTAAAATTACAGTGGCAACGAATGAGGTAAATTGCTTTTATTTGAAAAGAGCTCAATATATGAGTATTTGTTAATTAAAACCAAAAAATAAACAACATATTTATTTAAATATTTATGGAAACTTTCACAGTTATTATTCATAATTAAAACAATATTTGGGTTAAAACTGTGTAACTTTAATAAAAATTAAACG
>JAHWXV010342547.1:0-10110 GCA_024586415.1 Phrixothrix hirtus
CCCCCCCCCCCCGCCCTTTATCAACGCAAAGTATTTATCGCGATTGCAACCCAAGTTGTAGCTGATATTTTGGTTAAAATGTAAAATACAGTAAAGGCATTTAAAAATTATTTTACAAACTAATTTATAAAAATAAGTATAGTTAATTAATAAATCGAAATTAGTTAATGGTTGGAATCGTTTACAATAACATTTCAAAGATTTATGTTTCCAGCTTTACTAGTACGAAATTTATTGGATACGCGAATAAGGCAGTCATTTGTTGTTAACAAAAACTATAATTAATCAAAATTGACACGGTAGTCAGAAAACTATCGTGACAAGCGTAAAACCTTTTTTATTAATTAATTCATAAATATTAATTTTATACAAAAAGAGGAATATTAATAGATATTTTAAACATTCAATTTTAAACATCTGTAAAAGTCGTTTTTTTGTAAGATACATACAGAGTTAGTTTAAATGCTATAAACGTAATTGTTAGTATGTGACGTTAGTTTTTGTATAATATTCAAATTATAAACACAATTGGAAAGAAATTTCCGAACAATAACATCTAAGGTTTGTGAGATTGAGAAAAGTAACTTGACTACGTTTTGAAAAGGTTTGCAAATTCATTCCTCTGTAGAATAAAGACTAAAACTTACTACCTAAATAGTTTAAATTAATATTGCCATCCCCTTAAAGATTTAGAAATGCAACTTTCCGATAAAAATGGAAACTTCCCAAAAGACAACATTCTTTTAAAAAGATGGAAGGATTAAGGCCTCCAAAGAAACTATATTTTAATATCAATATATATTTAATGATACGTTTAAACTGTGCACTTGTATCGGTTTGCCAATAGATTAATCGGTCACAGGATTCGATAACGTCTATCTCGCTTTATCCTGATTAATTTACAATTCATTATTTTAACTTTTCAATGTTTCTAGGTCTACTTTTGAGTATAATACTTTTCAAATCTCCGCAATAAAAATAATTCAAACAGCTCAACCGTTCTACGTCTACCAATTTAACTTAGAAGCATTGAAGAGGCAATGGATCTTTAATTAATCTTAGTCCACTTCTAACGAAATTGGATGAATGTAATGGAAACCTTCTACGACTGATTCGGCTGTTATTAAATTGAAGGAAGAATATTTAATTACATTACAGAAATTAGTTACTTTATTTATTATTTTATTGATTTCCAAAAAACGCCATTCTTTTGTAGACCTTAACAATCTGCCTTTCTGAAATGCGCTATATAAGCGAGTTTCTGTCTTTACCCAAAGATTTCTTTTATCGATACTTTTAATGTGCCTTCGAATTATTCTCTACCCCCGGCTGCCATTTTGTAAAAGGCATGAACTTGAAAATCCCTTTCCAAAATTATTTATTTCTCCCAAAATAAATCACTATTCCGGAATCTTTTCCCATTCTCTATATACGCAGTCTAGATAGATCTATACTAATAACATGTTATTTTGTACGTGAAAATGTACCAAACTTTTCATATATTTTAATTCGGTTTGTAATCATCTAAATATACGTCAAATATTACTTTTTATTATAATTCCACCCAGATTATAAGATTTATATTCAACCATTTGATTTACAGATTAACAGTTTTTGATGATTGAATATTTGCGATATTTTAAATTTTTTGAACATTACTATTATCAGTGTTTTCTGCTTGTCCGCCGTTACGAATATGTTTAGTTTAAGTTGCACTATCACATCAATTCTACGCTATCATAGAGACTAATGTATATTTTTAATTGACAAATGTAATATATAGTTTCATAATAGCTTAAATTATTTCGTTTAACTAGCATGATTATTCATCCAGTTTCAGATTAAAATTCATTATTAAAGCAACGACCATTACGAAGTATGTATTGTCTCTTTATTAGTACTAGAAAATATAATTATTTATTAGTTATACACTAAATACAATAATTTTAATAACTATGTGAATGTTTAGCTTGGATATAAGCGGATTACTTACCAGACGGAGTATGATCAAATAATATGAAATATGAAAACATATTATAAAATACTATTAAATACATACAAAACCCTAAATATAGAGTTAAACACTGCTAAAACAAAATATAATTATTAATTAGTGGAGAATAAGCCTTTGCAAGAATTCAAAAGCCTAAAACGTTTTCAAAAACGTTAATGTAACTCAAGAACTTAACAATAAATGCCTAAATCAATAAACTCGTATGAACGGAATGTTTCTAAGAACCTATCTACGAGGTTTGTCTAGAAAATTTGTAAAGTTCGCGCCTTGTAGTTCGCAAAATAAGAGTAGGGGTGCGACAAAGCGACCTCCCTTTTCGTTACAACCTAACTGAGCCCCAGTAAACGCCCGGCCGGCTAAAGAGTGAGTTAGATAGTTTCGATGCTCTTTATTACTACTTATTTCGCAGATCTCCGTCACTATGGAAATTTACAATAGCGGGAACAGCGCATCGTCATCACAAAACCCGGTAAGAATGGACCCCAAATCTTTCACGATTTGAAGACAGTTTATGGAGACAATACTTTTAAACAACCAATAATATCTAAGTGGGTGAAATGATTTCGTGAAAGTTAGGAGTGCGTAAAAGACGATGAAAGGTCCGGACGACCTTTCACATCAAAAACTGACGAGAACTTTGCTCGCGTAGAAAATGCCGTGCTTCAAGACAGGTGAAACGCTGTCAGAATGCTAGCGGAAGAGCTGAATTTGAATAGACACAGTGTACTTGATTCTGGGAGAAAACTTGGGGATGGAGAAATTGTGTGCGAAAATTGTTCTGAAGCTTTTGTCAGTTAATTAGCAAACTCGAAGAATTCAATATTGCCAGGACTGGATTGATGCAGAGGAAGGAACAGATTTTCTTAACAAGATCATAACCGGAGAGGAGTCGTGATTTTACGAGTTTGGCCCTGAAATGAAATCACAAAGCATGAAGTGGAAAAAACCTGGCGATCCACGAACAAAAAAATCGAAGAAAGCAAGATCCAATGTGAAGACAATGGTGATTGGTTTTTTTTTGATACCAAAGGCATTGTGTATCATGTTTGTTCCCCTGGAGCAGACATGAATGGACAGTTCTACGTTGAAGTACTAAAGAGGTTGAAAGCGCGAACTGTTCGTGTGCGCCCAGATTTGGCGAGGAACAATTCGGGGATTTTGTATCATGACAACGCGCCAGCGCACACATCACTAGTTGTTCGTGAGTTTTTGGCCATCAATTCAATAACATTGATGGAGCACCCATTATATGCACGCGACTCAGCTCCACATTCTTTTTGTTCCCTAAATGCAAGACACTGTCTCGAGTGAGGCATTTGGAAACGATTAAAAGGGGAACAACAAGGTTATTCAAGAGCATCACCGAAGTTGAACTGAAGAAGTATTTCCAGTAGTGGAAGAAACGTTGGCAGAAGTATATATTACTTGGGGGGAGTACTTTGAAGGCGATACTGTTGAATTACCCAATTAGTAGTATAATAAAATGTTTATTCTACATCTACAGGAATTTGCTAGACAAATCTCGTATTTTGGTTATCAAACACAATACAGCTATTCAATGAATTTGAAAATTCAATAGACAATATAACAAAACTCCAAATAATGCAAAGTGTTTAAAAAAGAGCCATTTTTAAATAATATTTGACTTCTTTTAATTAAAAATAATTTTATTATTTCATCACTTTGATGATTTTAGTTTTATTGTTAATTGAATTGTCAAATTGATTTAACCATTTATTGTACAGTTCTTCCGGTGTAATTTAAGAAAAAACGAGCACCGCTTCGGATTAATACGTCTTTCTTCGTGCTTATTTTACTAGTTTGAAACTTGAAGTACACTAAAAACTGAACGACGTTAGTAATGAAAATTATACATCATAAACACGACGACTATTTGGATTATATTTAATAAATTATTACAAAAACTAAACTGAATTACTCATAGAAAAATTGTTGTATTTTTGTAAAAATAAGAACAGCATGTGACATAAGAAACAAGTTATTAAAGATTAATTATCATTGGAAGTATCGCTAAATTCCACTTCGCTATCACTATAATCACTCTGACTTGTAGTTTGAATAACCAATGACTCAATTACACTGTGCATAAGAACTTTCTGTTGAAGATATTCTGTTTCTATATTTTTAAATTTAGCAAACACATTGCGTTCCTGTAGCAAATCGGTCCTCGGCTAACGTTTGACACTATGCAAGTTTCTTTTACAAAAAATTGTATAAACTGTCAAAATGACAAATAACCTATTAAAAAAGATTATTTTACGTATACCGAATACTGACTGCGCTTTTACCTTTGAGTGTACATAAGTGTCGTAGACCTACTTTACATGTGCGTAATGAAACTTTTTTCCAGGTCACACCGGATGAACTATACTTAATAACTAACATACCTAGATATCTTCTCAGAAACGGCGTCTTTGTTTGAGTTTATCGACCCATATATTTTCTATTGGGTTATTGTGTTAATTTAAAATATTTGGCAAAGTTTTCGATTTTTGGTATTTTAAAGGGGCATGTTGTTCACCAATTAATAATTATATTTTGTTTTAGCAGCGTTTTACCCAATGTTTAGAGCAGCAAACAACTGGCTACAGAAGCTATTATTGACTAAATAAATTACAGGTGTAATGTAACTCTTTAAATCACTTTACTGGACGTCACTTACATTCAAATGCTTATGCCAGTTCCTATAGCCGCTATAGATATTTAAGCTTTGTGAAGGCTCCGTATTTGCAGCTTTGATCGCCTCTATAAAGTAGAATCGTTACCATTTCATGGTGTTCTTTAGTTTTGAAAATTTTTATTCTATAAAGACCATCGAATGATAATGAGATGTGACAAGGCAAGTTATCGTGATGCAAAACAATGCTATTCCCCACTGTGAGGTTCCTTCTCGGCGGACTTCATTACTCAAACGGTTTACAAGTTTTTATAATATTTAGAGTTCACAACAGTATCAGTAGGTATGAAATTTTCTCACACGTATCCTTAAATAAATTAATTATTATCACCTTGATTTTAGATTTAGTCTAGCTTAGTATTTTTGGTCAAGGTCAGCTTGCGGACATCCTCTACGAACTTTGCATATTGATTTAAGGATCATAATTACAAATCTAAGATTTATTTCCGGTTATAATAACACTCCAAAAAACGGACTGATCTTTTCATTTTTTATCTGGAGTTAATTTTCGCAGAGCAGGCTTTGCATTCACTCTTCTCATTTTCAAATCTTCGTTTGAAATAGTTTTCACTAATCAAAATGAGACGTGGAGATTTTAGCTACTTTCCGAATAGTTAACATTCTAATGTATCAAACTGTTTTATTCACTTCTGAAATATTCAAATCTGTGAATGATACTTAAGGGCGTTAATCGATTTAAATCTTCTTCTACAGGGACAAACGACTTATTCGCAGTCTTAGGGTTATTATTCATCCTCATACATTACATATAAGCGTTTATGTGTTTTTCAGTACATTTTTAAGTTTAAAATAGAATTCAATCTTCACGTATTTACATTTACAACAAAATGCAACAAACATGTTATAGAGACAGAAACTACAACTAAACAGATTAACCGATTGAAATTAAACTTACCGGTTTTATCACGGAGTCTAACAGTTTCATAAAACGAATAGAACTGATATTCAATAGTACAATAATTATACATCCATAACCACATTTTGAATATATTTAAAGAACATTGGAATTGTTTGAGAAATTATTATATCGGTGCTCATAACAAACACAAGTCCTATTAAAATAAGGGTTAATTTATTGAGTAATATTGTAATACAATATAATAACGCCCCAAAATACCTATTTGGTGATTTCAGGAGCGGGTCAGCAATTTAGCTGAATTCACCGCGCGTAACTTATATGCAAGGCGGTTTAATAAAATATAAAATAAATTAGGTGCACGCCACTGTAGAATTCTAAATCTGATCGAAACCGTCAACGAAGGTTTGAAACTGACACTTACCTAAGTAAGCAATAGTATCGTGCATGTGAGTGACTCTTGAAAGAAACGTTAACAGAAAATTAAAGCGACTAAGGTGAACTGTATTTATTAGTCCCATAACAAATCTCAAATTTACAAGACAAAGTTTTAATAAAACAATTAAATGCATCACAAATGAAATCGCTGGCGACAAAGCGCTGTAAGTTCCGGTTGTGCTCGGAACGAGGACGTGCAAAATAATGCGCCCAACGTGGTGCTAGCACTCGGTATATGTTGTAATGTTAAGCTACTCATTTAATTGGAAATACAACGAACACCTGTTAAAACATTGACTACTTTATGTGAAAACGTAAATCGTAAATAACTTGTACATTACGTTAATTCACACGAAGTGAAATACCAATTTAACTCAAAAGCTTCGAAACGTAAAATATATGTGACGTTATACTTAATTATCAGAGGATAACCGTACGCACAGGTGTTCATCGTACATAAGCTTATGCTGCAAATTCAAAATTGTCGATACGCATTTATGAGAATGCAGATTTCAAGGATTCAATTTAGAACAAATAATTGAAGGATATTTTACCTTACAAAAGGTTACAGAATACCCTAAATTAAAGTAAGTAATTAATGCATGACGAGTTACATGAAGTTCCAGTTTACAAAAAGAAGTTAATAAGTATTGTCTAATAAGAATTTAAGTACATATTTATGCATCTAGGAACTTTTATAGAAGAGAAGGCGACGTAGATACGATTCCTGTCATTATAGGACGACCTAAATTCACCGAACTTAACTGTACAGATTCTCACTGTAGCCGTAAAATAAGGGATACGCAATTTTCAAATTGCAGCATGAGAGAATATGAACCCTTAAGGGTTAGGGGGGACCATGATGTGGTGCAAGGAACATCAACTTGGACATCGCGGCAGGATAATCACTTCACATCGTCACTGGGATAATCTTGAGGTACTTCCAAAAACAACAAAGGACAAAGCAAAGTTAAACGAATTCCAAATGCTTCCTTTGATCCCACTTACCCGTTATATAAATATTGCGTTTTGATAAGGAGAACATTTGCCGCCAAAGTAGAATTAACACGAAAGGGTACAAAACGTTACCATAAAAAATGGCCTAGCCATTTGCCTGTACGTTATAATCAACAATGGTATTTTTAACTTTGCTGTGTGCGCTTTGTTAGCAGATATGGCTTAAGAATTTTTAGGCAGAGCGCAAGGGTGTACGAAGTTAGCTCCCCACTTTTTGAATTAGATAATTTCAAGAGTTGTGATAAATTGTGCTAGGCTTGTGTTAAATTGTGTTTGAATGCTATGTCTCTAATACGAAAAATGCGTCAAAAAAGTGAAAAAACCATATTTTCTCAATTGTGCTAATGAGGTATTTCGAAAAAATAATTACATATAAAGTTATGCCCAAAAAGCGTTTTTGATGATATAGGATTTAAGAAACGTTTAAATTAACCTCAACCATCCGAATGTCATATAATTATATATCTGAGTTGTGCTAGCATAGTACAAAATGCCCTTTATATCGCTGTCTTGGCAAAATTGGCGGTTGTGATGAGTTGTGCTACGCTAGTACAATATCCTAAACTTTAAATGTTTTATACAGGGTGCTGTAAATGGTATTTTAAACTATTAGCATATTCCGTTTCAATTTTCGAGAAATTTCTAAATAGAGAGATGCTTTGTCAGAGCATTGCCATTATCACGTTTTTGATAGGCACAGTAAATACAAAACAATATTTTTCTAAAGGACCAAAAGAAGACGAGTGTTTTATAACAACTAAATGGAAAGGTATGAATTTTTAGATAATCTTTTATACCGTGGATTCAGATTTATTCTAATACAGAGTTATGTTTAATATGACCAACAAAGCTACGGGAATATACAATTCCCTAGTTGCAAAGTTTGTGAGAGGTAAAAAAGAACCAATTTTGCTGTAAAATGTAGTTATGAAATAAGATGTTAACCTGGTTATATCCTACAACAAAAAAGAATGTATTCCTTTAGCATATAAAAAAATGACAAATAGTGAAGTCCAGGAAGTCATACAAAAGAATACTTAAAGAAATTGAAAAATAGCAGAGAAAAACGAGCATTACGAAAGAATGGTTTCTTAAGGAAACAAAACACAAACCTATTTATGGTGCTGATAGTGATTGTGGCAAGGTATTGTTTACGGACACGTTGTTTGGACTTCTCTATATAATTTCATAAAATTTCAATTTTCTAATTCAACAAAAAGTTAATCTTCACCTATTTAGACCGGCAAAGTGACACAAAGGATAGGTAAAAGGTATAATATATGGATTGATAGAATCGAAAATGTAGCCGTAGACCAAAGAATAATTCAGGAAAAATCGACTAACCCATACAATTATTAGGAGTACTTTGAACCTGAATCAAATCGGCAATCAGCTTAATTGGTATTTCCTAATGGCCTTAATCCCGCTAAAGTTCAGAAATCTTGGGCTGTAAGGAAAAATATGGTAGCACATTTCCTCTTCAAATCTGGGCCAATTGAAACTGTATTGCTTGAAAAAGCACGGTTACTGTAGCACGTAGTTTTCAAAAGGTCCTAGAAATGAGGTTATCATGACCCACGACAATGCTTCAAGCTATACAGTGCGTCCAGCAAGGCAACTTTTGAAGATCTCTGAAGTCAAATTAATGAGACATACAACATAAAGTCCCGATCTGGCACCGCGTGATTTCTTTCTGTTTCCTAAATTAAAGGATAAAGGTTCTCAGCTCTACAAGAATTCGTAGAAGGTATTAAAAAGATCGTTTCTGAGGTAAATCAAAAAGAGTGGAATTTTTGTTCAATATGTCTATTCTTATGTCATTTTGAAGGACTGTTTACTATGCCCTTAAATTAAGGCATTCGCTTTTTTAGTAATTTTATGTTTCACCCGTTTTGTGTATTCTCAGACTTCAAAAGTACCCGTCAAAATGGAGGATTCTACAAACTTTATTAATTTTTTTATTGCGAAATTAATCAACTAACTTATTTTTTTTCTTTACTATCAGACATAATTTTGTTTATATTTTAAAAAAATCATAACTAGTATGGTGCCATTTAAAAATCAAAGGTTACTAGGAATTACACGAAATTTGCTAATTAAATCGAAAAATTACCAAAAATAGAAATTGTGGAAAAATGATCTAATATACCTCACATGAGTTTTTACAGTATTAATTTTAACAGTTTCGCCATGGATCTAATTGTCACGTTATTTTTTACTAGCCCTGTATAACCCAATCGCCCCAAATTATTATACCTACGCCACATATCCCTATAAATAGTATTTCCTGGGAATAATAATTATAATGTTTATATTATAAATTAGATATGATAAAAAATAATTATCCTGTTCAACATTCTCTAAAATTACAACTTCGAGTGTTCTTGCATCTAACATAGATCAACTTAATGAAACATGTATATAAATAAATGGCAACTGTTTATGTATGTGTATTGTGTAAACCTATATAAGGTTTAATAAATATAATTAGTAATAGAAAAATTGGTGTTAGCCTATTCCTAGGTACTTTATATACGCTGTTCGGTATTATTGGAGTCAGAAAGTCATAATGATTTTAAACATGATATTCAGTTTTGTATGATTAATTAAATCAATTAATTCAATTTTTATATTATAGTTTTACAAATCAGAACTAATATTTTATCAGCCCACGTTTGTTAACATACAAAAAGGTCTTCTTTATGAGGGTGGTTAATCCTCTTGAGTCATAAAATTCTAGGTACCTGAAGTATGGTGTAGTGGAATGGGGTACAACCATATTTCATATAAAATTTTTGTTTGTCACCAAAGTGTATGTAGTTTCTAAACATGGAATGGATTCAAAAGCTTTCATAATCTTATGACCCGAAAATGTAAAACACCCTTGGTAAGTGATAAATTACTAATTTAAATACCAAACTTACTTGTGCAACCAAACATACATCATCGATATTAAAACGCATTCTAACATGAGACGGTGTTAAGACAATTTCAAAATATAAATTACTATAATATATATATATATATATATATATATATATATATATATATATATATATATATATA
>JAHWXV010342571.1:0-10741 GCA_024586415.1 Phrixothrix hirtus
TAAAACCGTAAAATATTGAAGTTGTCAACTAGGTAACCTAAAATTCCCTAGAATTCAAAAAATAACTGATCACGTGGTTTACGGAATTATCTGAAAGCACGTTACTAACGTCTAATTTTAGTTCACTAGATGTTAGTGTACGAATATATTGTAAGTATTCAGCCTGTTATTTAGATTACTAGGTGGTAGCTTTGTCGATTTTAGAACTGTCGGAGGTATTCTATACTGAAGATTTCTAATAAGAATGAAATTTAGGTATATAGATGCTGTGATAGTTTTTGAATCGATAAAGCTTATCGAGTACCTCCAACTACATGTAGGTCATGTTGTGTGAGAGAAGACACATTCCTGTGTTTTTTCCAAGTACACAAATTTTTTAAAACTCATGAATTTATTAGAAGTTTTGTCTACCTTCTTGAATGTTTATATTATAGTCGACTAAATGCCATTCACTATAAGAATATATTGTTATATTATTCGTGTTGATAAAAGCTTTATTCAATCATTTAATTATTATTGTGTTTTGATTTATTATTGTTTTACCTTTTCTACCATGAAAATGAATGGCTTGCGAAAAATCCACCCCTTTATCGGCAAGTGCCGCAATAAATTGACAGTTGAATAACTATTTGTTCGCACAGATTAATAGCGTAATGCCAAAATAAAATTATACAACTGTTAATCAACTACATCATGAATATCTTTTTAAATAAATTTTCTAGTAAAATTGTGTAATTTCTTACAACACACAGGAAACAATACATTTGCACGAGTATGATTCGACAATAAACTAATAAGATAAACGCCCTGACTGTACACCCTCCTGATTCTCCTGATCCACTAAACTTAGATCGTATAGCAGTACCTGTTGAATTAAGTTTTTGAACCGGCTATCAAAAATTTATAAAGGAATTTCAGGAAAGCATTATTTACCTAATTGTAAACGAATTGCTAAGTTAACCTATATTCATATTAAATTGTTCTCAAAATCGACTACCGATTTAGTGTACTGGCATCATGTGTTAAATGCTCTAAAATCGCCTCACAAAACTTTTTTTATCTTTATATATAGATATTTTGGTAAAACTACAGAAACGAAAACCTTCCTTAACTCACATTTTTGTTAAAATAGAAATATATAGACACTGAGACATTGTTTACTAAATTACCAAACACAATTCTGATATTAAATTTCATAAAAGAGTTTTACGTTGTGAAAATTTGGAACTAACGAGTGTCGACAACGGTTGTTGTAGACAAGGCCTTATTAGTAACACATACTGAAATTATCCATGAAATACGTGTTTCTGACAACTTGTGATTAAAAACGACTGATATAATTGCTACTAATAACACTTCTACCTTTGCGAAATGGCCTCAAGTTTTTTAAATTTCATTTTATCTCGTCATATAAAGTTATCTACTATGTAACTTTGTTGCAAGTAATATTGAACAATAACTTCTGCGACTACATGTATTCATTTTATTTATACAAATAGCATAGATACATCTCCTATTGTTTTGTTCAGGTAGGTATCTATTAGGACTCAATTTTGAAATTGCTTTTGAACTTTTTAAAGTGATAACTCTTATAATGAGTTAAATAATATAAAGTAATCAATACAAAATTATTCAGTTGCTTACAGCTGTTTCAAATAATTGATTTTATCACGTTTTCGATGTATTTCTCAATAAACTATTTTATGAATGTATTATAAATATATATTTTATTCTAGTTCTGATATACTTTATTTTTAAGCATAACGGCGATGATCTCTTTTTGCCGATTGCTAGATCAATAGTGATGATAACTTTCCGATCAATCATTATTAAACTAAATTTCTTGAGAAATTCAATGGGGCCTTGACACCGCTACAAACCAGTTCATAAAACGACAGACAGGAGCCGACCTAATTCAGGCGAAAAGGAAACCCTCATATGGACTATTTAATAATCGTATGGGCTCTATCATCAATCGTCACCAAATTGGTGGAAACGTGTACCTCTCTAAATCTAATACATAATCAGTACTGATGGCATTATATAACTAAGGGGTTGTAGTCGACACCATGTTTCCTATTTCTGTTTGGAGTTGTATCCAAAGACAGGCTTGCCAGGAAGCTCGTAATGCTTCACTTTTCTTTTAGGGGCACTGTTAACAGATGTATTGTGGGTTCCGTGTTTGCAAACACTAAATGGAAAGAAAGCTCGCTTGGTTGGTGTCATGAAATTTTCGCAACGGATTGAACATGAAGTACGTGCATTTTTTGTTGTTTTGTAATCACGTTTCAGACTTTGCTCCTTCACTACACTGCTCAAAAGAAGTGAATAAGTGTACAAAGAAAGAACACCTCCAAAAAGAATTGAAAGAAGCGCCTTCAGTAGAAAGGGCTATGGGCAGTTTTTTATGAAACTCACAATGTATACCATGCGTGGATTTTCTCGTTTATCAAAAAAACACCAACGTAGAGTAAAACTACACGCTCATCAGCGAAAACACAGAACTATCAATTCGCTCAAAGTGCGGGAAATGATAGAATACCGTTTACTTTCTCTCATTCAGTTAAGATCGTCTAACGCCGATAACGATAGCAATTTTAATAGAGTAGCAATGTGATGATCTGCCTACTTCCTGATACAGTCTTGCATTACCATTGTTTTGAACTACAGGAGTAATTTTTAGGGTTAAGAGATTTAAGAGTAATAATGCGCTGATTAAAGTTGTGTTCGACTGAATACGTCTACAATCAACTCCTTTAATTCCGTTGCTCGAAACACTTCTACGAATCTACTTGTTTTCATACATAATTTTCTAAATGTCAAAATGATAAATCTAAATATAAATATCTAATGCGAAGACTAGACGGATTCTTATTCAATTTTGGAGCCGAGTAGCGGTAGCAGTAGTATATTGATTCTAATATTACTAATTGATGTTACCTATAAAAGTACAAAAATAATAATTAGAGTACAGAACAAAAATTCAATCACAGTTAACAATAATAATATTAATCAACTGAGAATAAAAATTATCGCAAAGATATCACAATTACTAATTTTTTTAAATTATTGAAAAACTAGTCAAAGGTGTTAAATAGTAGCTCTACCTATATTTTCTTAAGATGCTTTTACTGGAATTAATATTTGATACCGATTTAATGATTATAGTAGAGTAACTTATATAATAATAAAATTATAAAGTAATTACGTACTTACGCCTAAATATAAACAAACGCAAATTAGTACATTAAATATGAAAAATAGCTATAAGCTTGTGGTCATACGATTATTTAATGCTTATAAAAATGTGCTCACTCTTCTTGTATTCATTAGTTGAGTAGAAAGCTTTCTGCAAAGTTATTTTTTTATACAGATTTTAAATTTGGTGTTACGTTTTATATTTCTTATATTATCAGAACTTTTATTAAATAATTGAATACCTGTAAACATCGAACAATTTCTAAGTAGATAAGTATTAGGGATGCTTATTTTTAGGTTGGATTTAATTCTGACATTATGGTTATGAAGGTCTGAGCGTTTATTTGTAATGTTTAAATTTTTATGTAATAGAATGACTGCTTTGAGGGTTACTAGTGAGTGGAATGCTTAAATTTGAAATTCTTTAAACATGGGATTACATGGAGATCTTTCCTAAGAATTAGCTTATTTATGCATTGCACTGTTCTGTGATGGTACCGAATCCCCAGAATGAGACAGCATATTTGATTATTTTTCTATGTTCGCGTAGCGAATTAATTTTATTGTTTTTATTTGTAATGCTTTACTAGTAAGTTTCAATGCATATACTACTTGTGTAGTATTATTTCTTATAACTGCAACATGATCATTTGATTCAGTTTTTTCTTTATATTACGTCCTAAAGACCTAACTTTTTGTACCTGCTCAGGTAATTTATTTCAAATTCTTAAATTGATTTATATTTGAGATTAAAAGAAACGTGTTTAGTCTTTTTGGTATTAATTTTTGACTGTTACTGCCAAACCAGTTTATCAGTTAACTAATGTCTTATTAAATAATTGTTATGAGAAGATTAGAATACTTATTTATCTAAATGATGCTTATGTCATCAGCATACAATGAGAATACAGCGTCACTAGTAGAGCTTTAGTTATACCGTTAATATAAAACATAAATAGAATAGGCCCTAGAATTGTCCTTTGAGGAACGCCACAAGTGATGGTTTCATGTCTGATTACATAGTAGTGACGGTATCATCTATGCTTGTCTTTACTTGAATCATCTGCCTACGATTATATAGATAGGATTGAATTCCTGTGCTAATAATTCCACTACATCCATAAACAGCAAACTCATCTAGAACAATTTTGTGGTCAGCGCAATAAAATGTTTTCGTCAGGTCATAGAAAACTCCTACATAATATTTTCTTGAGTATATTGGTTCATGAACGGTTTTTGTGAGGTTAAACATTACTTCATTAATGCTGATAGATTTTCTAAAGCCAAGGTAACAAGAAGTCAATAAGTTACATTTCTCTGCAATTATTCTTGAGGAAGTAGTTAGCAATGAAATCGACCAGTAATTATTATTGCCTTTTATGAATTGGTGAAATGATTGCTAACTTTAGGCATTATGGAAATGTACGCGTTATAAAGATAGCGTTGATTACGGAGGCCAATCGGTCTAAGTTGATCTCATCACAATTTTGTAAAGATTTTATTTACCGTCTCCTTCATCGCTGCTATTTTTACAATGCTATTGCTTTTCTGATTTCTTTCGTATCTGTTAAAGTCAAACAAAATGCAGAGGGGATATGAATATTATTTTCAACTAAATTTTGTCCTGTATCAATTAAATTTGATATTATTTTACCTATTTGACAAAAGTAATTGTTAAGTAAATTTGTAAGTTGGTTAGGATACGTTATGTATTCATTATCATTTCGAATGCATAAATATGTTGTATGTGGTTTATTTTTTTCTAATAATTTCCTAACCAGGGACCGAGTTGGTTTCTTGTTATGTGAAGTCACAAGTTTTATTTCGTGATAACTGCGTTTAGCGTGGGGTATAAAATCTTTTATACATTTTTATGTAGTACTCATGCAAGCGGATATTATCTGGATATTTAGAAATATAATACAATGCACGTTTACTTTATAACTACCATTTGGCAACCCTGCAATATTGCAAACCAAGGTTAAGATAATGCCTCGGGTAAAACTCAATGTCGGAGTTGGTCCAGGTTCTTTATTGTTTATAACGGTTATGGCTGCAAGTACCAATAATTTTCTACGGGACTATAGTACATGTACAAACCTAAAACTAAACGTGATTATTTACAGTGGGTAGGAATTATTTACATGCGTAGATGAAAATGGATAAGTCGGGATTTCGTAGGGGAGTACACTGGCATAAAAGCTTAATTATGCTTACTTATAAAACTGCAGCACTGACTTGATTCTTAGGATCATTTTAGGAGATAATAAATTTAAATTGAAACTGTTTTAATTCCTTTTGTGATTCAAAATGTTATTTTATTTGTTAAGGACAATGTGTATCTACAATATTAATTATTTAGTTTTGATATAAAATGTTAGGAATAATTTCTATTTATCGTTTGAAAACTCAATTCATTTTCTTGTAAATAACTAACAAGTTTATTTGAATATATAATTTTACACAAAATGCATGTCGTACTAATATTTACATTTATTATGTTGCATGGATATATATATTTTTAATTAAATAAATGTTTTATTTATAATGATCCAATTTATTTAAATAAGTTTTTAAAATTGATTGTTGGTCCCGGTATGAACCTTTTCTGTAAGCAAATATGTACGTAAGCCTTCTTAACATTAATAAAACCAATATGACTGATGACACTTATATTTACATGTCGATCTTGTGGTTTCTAAACACTCTCATTTTAATTTATGAACAAAATTGCGAGTTTAACAGTTTGGGTGATAGCGTCTATGTTTGGGTTATCTAGGAATACGACAAGTCTGTATACAAATCGTAATATGGAGAAGGAGGTTAAACTTTCTTTTCACATACGTTTCTGAGTATATTTTATAGGTAATGAAGCGCTTACAGGCAAACTTAAATTAGTAAATATAATATAATGATTTAAATTTAGTAAATAAGTGTGTGACAGTTTATTCTGATAGTAAAATCTTGATGTGATTCTAACAAACCTTTCTGAAAATTAATAAAATCAAAATTCTAATTAATTTTTCAGTGAATTTTTAGGGTTTAATCCGTGAAAGAATTCAAATATTGTATTTTGCCTAACGCCGTGTAAGAATTGAATATGTTAATTGCTGTCTAATAATTGATTTGTAAAAACTAATTATTGTGATACAACGGTAAATTCAAATATGCGTGTCGAGATGTGAATGCTAGAAGAGCTTTCTCAATAATATAAAATACTCCCTTCTGCTTTAGGAGGTAAATATAGACTGTTGCTTAAACGAAATTTGTACGCCTATTTATAGTCATCTATATAGGTTTTAGGCCTTATCTAGATTTTTCTGTGAAAATCCGGCAAACAAAAATAATTAATACAGTATAGACATATAGATATTTTATTTTCTAACGGACAGATAATTGTTCAAACAAAAGACTTTAGCCAATTAATTGTCTTTGAAATTAAACAAAACTAATTACAAGTTTTATACAAACAAAACTTAAAGTAACTTATTTATAAATGTGGGTAAACAGACAGTGAATTTAAGTACGTTATCGGAATTGGTAATTTAATAAGCATTAATTGAGAAATTAGCAAAATAAAAATCAAAAATTCTCTTAGTAAAGTAAATAAATAAATGTTCATGGAAAATAGAAATAATTTATATCCGGCAGACAATTCTGTTCACTTAAAGGTTGAATAATTTGTGGTTTACACTTGAACTGTGTTGATATTGTGTTTATAAAATTAATCTATTCATACAATGTCACATAATCAGCTGTTTAATTATAAACATAAACAAAAAAAGTTTATTCTTTTAACTGTAATTATAAATATTTGCGGAAAGCAAATTGCAAAAACTTAATACAGGGCGTTTTATAACATAAACTATTATAGTGGATTTTAAATATATATATATATATATATATATACAGGATGCTAACTAGAAATGTCAATTTAGAAAACTACTAAAATTAACATTAACCTATAACTGACATCTTTATTACAAAATGGCTTTTAAATTGAAACAAACATATTATACCAAACTGTAAAGGCGTTTTGTATGCAATTTCAGGAACATATTACAACTTTTTGCAGAAGTTTTTATATCGTATGTGATCCAAGGTTTAGATTACACTATTTCAATTTTTATGCCTGAAAATGCTTTATTAAACAGCTCATGGCAAGAATTTATAAAAGCAGGGAATTTGCTGACTGTTTTATTACTTAACATTTTGTTCCAGTCGTAGTTAATGCACAAATTTCATTAAATAATTTTTGATTATTTATGGACATATAGGGTATTAATATGAATCATACTATTTTGAAGTAACTAAGGATTACTTCGTAATCGGATAAATCAGTCGGTTGTACGTCTAACCTAAACGTTTCTGCATTATTGCATACACTCAATAAGGGTGTTACCTTGTTTAATATTTCTAGTAGATGATTTTATTAACATTGTTAAATTGTGGAACTGGAAATGAACAGAAAGATTGTGGCGATCAAGGGTGTTGTTAAGGTAGTCGTACATTATAAGCAATGGGGATTAAGCTTAGCGAACAATATTTGGCAAGAAATATATTTATAGTCGATAATAGTGTTTCAGTATTAATGGGACACAGAACAACTGTAGGTTCCATGATCTAAAATAGAACTATTGATCTTAGTAAAATAGTTCAGAAACGCTTTAACGAATTTCAGGCAAAATCTACGGATTTAGGTTTTTTTCGGGGTGAGGAACAATAATATAATAACCAATTTTTACTTATTCCTACATGACGCCAATAATGTCATGCTTGATTCTAATACACGTGGAAAATGTTTCTTTGATAATTACATCGAATAATTATGAGAGAGCAATTCGTTTTAATTATTTCCTTATGCATGGCGTTATTTATTCTATGGCCAGAAATGTAGGAGATTCTAATATTGCCATTCCAGATTGGTTGCAGTGTAAAATACATGGTTTAATCAAGAAATAAAGCTGATTTGCCTAAGATATGAATTTATTATTACAAAATCCTAAACACGTCATTTATTTGCAGTATATGAAATAAATATAAATATCTTCACAAGTATGAATTTAACACCGATTGTCCACTAGTTTTCTGTGATCTTTACAAACGCATGATTTAACGCCATAACAACGACTTACCTCTATCTGGATTTCCCTATACAAAGTGCCTTTTTGCCTATTCTTGTGCATTAAATTTAAGCTTAATGCCATTCGTCAACAATTGTGCCTTTCACTAGCACTTTTAAACGTTTGCGGCTCTGTGGTAGCCGACTGACGCATTAAATACTCTAAGACGCACTATTATGGAATGTACCATGGACTGTAAACGAGATAATAGAATTATAGTGTGGTTGTAATATATATGACTTTCATCGTTACACTTTCAAGGCTGTTTTAAGATAATTCTACGAATCCAAATCTCGATTTATTTTTAAATGTCATTCGCTCTCTATGCCTTCCCAGCCGATGACAATATCGTAACTGATCTAAACTTGCAGTGTCGACTAAATTTAATAATATTTTAGTCTTTGCGGAATTATTTGGTTTTCATCAAACGTATTTAAATTTAAAAAACCTTTAACCCTTTGACTGTTTAGCTAGTTTTTGTAAGAACTCGCCACACGTTTTTATTAATTTCTCTATTAGACTATGGAGCTGTTTAGTACTAGTTTTAGAATTCCTTGTTAACATTTAACAGTTTTTAAACTAAAATATATAAAAAAATAGTTGCAACACATATGATGTATAAAACGTATGAAAGGCATTCACTTCATAGTACGTTTTATATTATACAATGTACTATTGTCTTTGCAATTTCCCGCCAAAGCTGCAACTGTAATCAATGTAAAATTGTTGCAGGACTAATAATGGATTGCTGAATTAGTAGTTAGTATTTTTAATATACTGCTGACGCGTGGATCGTTATGTACCATTATACGATACATAATTATAGATAATAAAATCTACTATAAAAATTAATAGGATAAAATAATGGATCCGTTAAAGTATTATGGAAATAGAAAATAAATTGATGATGGTATAATGCAGGAAGTATTTTCTGATCATTCGGATGACGATTATATACTACCTACGTCTGACGAAAGTGAATGCGATGAATCACTTCCAGAATCATTAGATGAAGACGATATTCATCAATCATTGGATTTGCAATAATAAAATGTAACTTCATGGAAATGTACACTTTTACAACTTCCTAGAGTAAATTTTACGGAAAATTGGTGTTGAAAAAAACGTATTACTTCAAATAGCGATACAGTGCAAGCAATTAGTATATTTGAAGTTTATAGAAGATGAAATAATGAAGTTAATGGTGCAAGAAACAAATAAATATGCCCAAGGTATAAATTATCACATCGTCTTCAACGTACATCACGTATGAATCATTGGAAAGGTATAAATGATAATGACATGCGGATATTTTTAGGAACAATTATAGCTGCTGGTCTAATTCGTTTTCCGAGAATTGAAGATTACTGGAAAAAGGACGAAGTTTATTATCATCCATTTTTGCACAAAATTAATATGAGCTACAATACATTTTCTTTGATTCTGAAGAATTGGCACGTGGTCGATAGTGAACCAGGAGACAAGTTGCACAAAATTGCAAACTTTACAGAATTTCTGATTAAAAAAATTCAAGATATCTTCACTCCATGATAAGAAATATTTGACGTTGAGACTATGATTTCTCATAGAGGTAGGCTTTAATTTCGCCAGTATAATTCTGGTAAAAGTCATAAATATGGCTTTAAAATATTCAGATTGTGCGAAATCACAGGTTATGTTTGGAATTTTTCTACTTACTCTTGTAAAGGTTCAGGCCTAGATCACCCTGGTTCTGCTGTTGTTTCCTAAGCTAAATCATTATTAAACGAAGGAAGATATTTAGTAGCTGATAATTGATACAGCATTGGTACCGCAACTTATTTGTAAAAAGAAAGGACTGATTATTGTGAAAGAATAAAGGCTATAAAAAAAAGTAGATCAGCTGCTGTAAAAATGAAAAAATTAAAGAAAGGAGAAATTGTAGGAGCAGAAAATTTTGATCAAATATATATTATAAAATATAAAGATAAAAAAAATGTTTATCCATTATCATGGCGTAATATGTTTGTTTACGACATTCATTTCATCATCGTAATAAGCTATTTTACCGTACTTGTACGGTAAAGTAACTAATTACAACACTACTTTTTTTAATTTGTGCCAATCTGTAAATTTTTTGCATTCCATCTAGTATCCTTGTCTCAACTTTGAAGGTATAATTGTGCCAAGTACTGCGTCAGCAAGAATTTGTACATTGGAGGAATATTTTCGCTTTCATCATTTATGTCACACATTTTTGTCAATCAAATATACAAACATAAATAAAAATAATTTCAATGAATAAATGAAATTTTTAAAATCGGAAAATGCACAAATATCGAAAAATTTTCCTTGGACGGGATTTGAACCCAGGATTTTTGGATAGATACTCCAACGTGCTAACCATTGCACTACCAAGGACCATATACCAGCCTGTTGAA
>JAHWXV010342599.1:0-12980 GCA_024586415.1 Phrixothrix hirtus
CAATTGATAGCATTTCCGGCTAAACCGGAAGTTACAGAAAATTGGCATTATGATCGATAAATTTTTTGCTCTTTATTGTATACACATACCAAATTTGAAACAAATCGCTTTGCAGGAAACAGAGATATTTGACCGTTCCGGGACTTTTGGCGTACCCTGTATAAAATATTTGATTAATTGGAATTATTACTATTGAGTACAATATATTCCTTCAAGAACTATTGCAGTGACTTTTTCTCGTCAAGTTTTAGGAGAAGAACGTAAACAGTAAGCGGATCCGAGTTTAAGCATTAAATCTGTGTTTCTGGTAAATAATTGCCTGCATTTTCTATTCTCTTTAGGCATTTCGGTATTTCTCGCATCCTGAGCTTCATCTAAAAACTGGCTAATACGAAGAACAGAAAATAAAACGATGTGCCACCCATGAAACAAAATCTTGTATAGGTTTACAAGCATTAAATATAAAGGATATTTTCTCAGGTATAATTCTGCAGGCTACTTTATACAAGGTCGTTCACGATGAGTGACCAACAATGTTATATCATTTCAGGTTATACCGGAAGCAGACACTGATTTTGCTATTTCAAATGGAAGGCTATTATTTTTATTGGAAAAACTACAATACTTAATATTTTAAGGCGACTTTAATAAACAAATCCTACCTCTAGAACGAATAGTTTTTGATATATTTTGATTTTAATCAAAATTCCTCGAAATCTAAGTCTTTGTATTAAATTTAATAAGTTCTACTACAATCAATGCAAAAAGTTACCTTATACTTACGAGAGACAGACCACGCAACGAGGTCAAACTTCTGCAACGTCGACTTCTTGTAAGTCGCTGATTTCAAATGTAACATTCCATTATTTATAATTTTACTCAATTCCATGTTTGAATGCCGTTTTGTTGAACGAGTATACCCTATACCCAAAAGTTACCGTTCTTAATTTATTTTGCATTTTCAGTCAGAAAATGAAAAACGCTTAACTGTTGGGTATAATGTGCCATGAAACAACTGCTTTATGCGTCATTTTCCAGCTTAACTTTCCATATCAGTGTCATAGTGTCGTAGTTAAATTCTTTAAAAGTGATTGATTACAGTAATAACAATTATTCGAATGAAAATTTGTCGAATTTATTTTATATCCTTAGAGAGTTGTGTTAATAAAAGCATAATAAAAGAAAATCAGATGGTTGTCTTTGTCCGAACTAACTCGTCCACAGGAGGCCGCAGAGTAGCGTGGGTGATTAGACAAACAGACAAATACTACCTGAAAATTAAAAATGACTAAAAATAAGTTATTTAGTAGTTATAGAAAAGAACATGGGTACCACAATATCGATTATCCCTCGTACTTTACTGCGTTACTTATGAAGGATAAAAAGGCGGTTAAAAATTCCTCACCAATAAGGAAGTCGTATACGGTGCAATAACACTCAATTGGACCCCTTATTTTCTAAAGTTAGATTATTAGTGATTATTTAAGTTGAACTTTAAATACGCCCTGAAGATATATAAACAGAACTAGCACTATAAGAAGAAGATAAAATTTAGGTAACACAAATATTTAGTTTTGCATCAAGTAAAAAGAAATAACAGTCATTCAAATCTAGTAGGTTAATTTTTAAATCTATTTAGCAATAAAACTTAGAAATGATTAAGAAACTTAATAATAAAGATTAGCTTAAGGCGAATATGATTTCTAAAGGTATTAATTAAGCGGAAGTTCAAACAGTTACTTCGCCTCGATCTTATAATATTAGCTAAAGAATGATAAATTTTGAAAGTGCCACTTAGGTAATGTATAAAATGATCGAAGGTTACAAAAGTTTAAATAGAGCAAGAACTGCTAGAAATTTACAAGATCCGCTAAGCTGTAAATATAAAAACTAGCCGAACTACAGCTGCTTTTCCAGGGCTAAACGAAATAAGAATGTTTTAAATACAGATAAAATTGTAAAATAACTAAATTCGAGGATTGTTATAAATTTTCTTCGGTTATTTTAAAAGCAATTAGAGTAATTCTAAATGGAATTGTAATAATTTAAGTATTGATTAACGTAATTATTAATTGAGATAAATAATTCGTTTCGTACTGCAGTAGGAATACAGAAAGTTTTAATTTATCATGTAAAGCAAAATTTAATTTAAAACCAGATTTCAAGTTCATAGAATTTCTCTGTACATTGTATTATGTATTGAATCATTAGTTAATGACGAATTAAATTAAAGCATATAAATTTATTTGTATAACCCTATGTTTATCGAAAATGAAGATAATACAAAAATTCAACTATAAAGCTATTCTAATAATTTTGAATCTGAACAGAAAATTATCGAGTTGAAGTATATACAATCAGTTGTTAAAATTATTATCATTAAAGGCACTTAAAACATTTTCTTAGTGCTGCTTTTAATTTAGATAGGCTGGCATTAGGTTCTTTGATCAGCAGTAATACAAATTTAAGAAGGCAAATGAAATTATATTTCGTAATCATGTATTTGTGTTAATTCACAAGTTCGTAAACATGGTTACGATTCTTAATAAAAACGGTAGGTCAGCGAAGGGACAAATTAATTAAGCGGTGAGAAGTTCTAGGTCTTAAAAATCAAAATAGTTTTCATACACGTCGTGTGCGGGATTGAGCAAAACATAATGAGAGCGCACTATCGGTAAAGCTGGTGGTGGGATTCCAGAATGGAATTAGCGTCAGCGTCAATCTTCGGGTACGAGTAGCCAAGCGGACGTTGTTCTAGCAACCCTTCAGCAGCAGTGTATCGCCAAACGGGGTGTTGCGTCCTTAACCAGGAACAAACGGTAGGAACTAATGCAAAGACCAGCTTACAGAAGTCAGAATGTGAGCAGCAGCATAAAGAAATTGTGGTATATATACCCCAGGTAAATACTCGTCCTGCGATGAGTGTTCCCTGAGAACACTACACCAAACGATACTTACAGAGAATAATTAGCGTTACCAGAAATCAGAAGTTGACAGTAAAACAGTCCTTGTAATAATGAATCGCGACGTTCAAATAAAAGATAATGTCGTATTTCGTACAGGTAGAACGCGAGTAAAGATAGGTAATACAAATGACGGCACATAACGTACATTATCCCCAAATTTTATTACATAACTAAATTTCAAATATTAAATAAACGTACTGTTCCAGTGCTAAACAAAAAGTTGAATTTACAAAGGAAGAATTTTAACCGGAAATAAAAATATTTTCAAAATAATTTACAAATCTAATTTACAAGGTAACAGTGTTAACAGAATGATTAGTAGAATATATAGAAAATTTAAGGAACTGAAACTTAATTTACCACTTATGAATTAAAAGAATTTTAGTTCTAGGGGTAATTTCAGTGCCCACTTAGTGATTTAATAATAACTCGACTTAAAAACTTATGTAAGTAGGGAAATAGACAAAACGTATGGAAAACCTGAACATAAACACTACTTAAGCTAGCAGCTGTTCGAAATGCTGTCCGTTAACTTCTATAAGAGTCACAACATCACACCAGCCGTAGTAGCCCGTCAAATTTTATTTCTATTTAGGACCTAAAACGCCCTCCTCGCTCTGTTTCCTAAATCTTAGCTTGTATGGACAGGCGTTTCATAAACCTTGTTGTTGGTATACCCTCAAAGATAAAAATTAATTGGAGTAAGATCTGGACTTGTAGCTGACCACATCCTGTGATAATTAAATCGTTATTATTATTTTTGTTTCTTATTTTGATACTAAAGACTAATACAGTCTCGCATCGTAATGTTTAACTTATTGATAACAGCTTATCTCGAATATCAGCCTACAAAATACTCTGTTAATTACATACTAGTAATTATTAAAGATCTAAAGTGTCCAAAGCACTATATTTTGTATTCTGGTTATTTAATATATGGATTCCCTTGTCCACCTGAGATAACAGCTACCAGAGAGCCTAATCATTTGAACGTCTTATAAACGTACATGAGGTTGTAGTACCGTATTGCCTTTGATGTTTCAAAGGATGATTTTTGTTTTGCACTTGATAGCCTATTATAGTTGTTGCCACAAGGAGGCAAGCATTATCTTACTGAAAAATCAAATTATCCGACCCTCGAAAATATGCTATGGCAACTGGCTATATAATCGGCAGCGTTCAAATTTCCCGGGAAAATCTACTGCCATAACTTATTCTACCCCGAACCAAGACACCTGGAGTTAGAGCAGTATGCTGTTGAACGAAGTATTTCAAGTTTAGACTTTCCACGTAAATTCCTGACTCTATTACGCCTATTATGGGCCTACAAGCAAAAGTGAGACTCGTCGCTAGATACAACCCGGTGACAATATTACACCCAACCCATACTATTATTTCACCACTCCAGTCTGCGGTTGCGATGTCGTGGCTTTTGATGAGAATTTGACAATAAAATTAATAAAAAAATTGTTCGTTTGTAATTTGACAACTTGAAATTACTTGAAAAGTTAGCGCTGAAATGTCTTGTCCAAATTTTAGCCAATTTACAGTTATACTATAATATATCGACCAATAATGGGGGTTTAATTTCTTATTAAAATAGGACATACCGGGTGTCAACGGAATCATTAAATAAGCTATAATATTAAAGTTTATAAAACTGAAAAATGAAATTTGTCCAGTGCTATTGTATTGAAAAAGTTGTTTATTTTTCTTTAGTTGAGACATTTTTATCACTTTAGGTTTATACGGAAGTAACTCCAGTTTTGAAATTTTAACTAAGACACCCTATATATGTTTACATTTTCGTACGTTGCAGACAATTCTGAATAACACGGCATTACTTTTAAAAGATTTTAAGCCTACTTCATTTTTTACAACCGTTTTTATTTTTTCATCTAGGGTGCTATGACAGCATTTAAATCATCTAAATGGATAGATAAATAAGAAAAAAATCGGTGAGTTTTTTTTATTATTTTATTTTCTACTGCGATTTAAAATTTATAAAGGCACATGTTCTTTAACCAATTTTTTCAAATGGAAATGCTTTTTAAACGTCTTATATTTGCATACTACTTTTGACGACAAATCGATTCACATCGTCAAATCAAAAATCGGTGTAGTATTATCAAAGATACACAAATTTTTACATTCGTTCCTATTATATAAAGCATGTATCTTGAAGAAAGTGTGATTTTATAAATTTGGAATTGCATTAGAAAATAAAATAATTGTGAAACCTCCGATTCTATTTTAGTAGAAGGTGGGCACCACTAATTGGGTTTTAATTGCTTTTCAATGACAGTTCCTGGGATTGCTAATGGGTTTTACGCATTCCAGAGCGATGAGTCATAGATGCACCACTAATTGCCTTTTGATGACGTTTCCTCATTTCAATGTATATACAGGATGTTTCGAAACGTAATAATCTAATTTGGCGCGAACTGAAATACGCAGTAAACATCGCTCCTCAATCCAAGATGGCGCGGTCTGAAATAAATGTAATTTAAATGTCGTATTTAACTTGAATAAATGTATTTAGTTTTTACATGAAGAAAATATAGTGTTTTTAAAGCTTACATTTTTAAAGGCATTTAAATTTGCGTATATTTAAATTTAAAAGTTCTTAAAAATGAGATGCGGGTTTGAATCAGGCTATTTTAATTTTATTTTATCTCGCTGAAAGCTCGGGAATAAATGAAATGCATTATTTTCAAACACGACCTATGTAATTTCTAAATATTAGCAATTTTTAGTAAAATCGTATTCGATTTAATTTACGGTTCTATTTATCAACTTTAAATAAAGTTGCTAGTCAGAAATAAGTTGTATTTTAAAAAATTTATAATAGATTAATATTTACTTGAATAAATTTGTTTAGCTAATTTATAAAGAACGACTTTAAATACGAATTTCGCCCAAGTATTTAAATTTGTTAACATCTAAATAAAATTTTATTTCAAAAACAAGACTTGCAAAACTATCTTGTAATAAAAATAGGGTAATGTAAAATAGGATATTAATTATTTCCAAAATTTGGACTTTAAAGACATCGTAAGTGAATTCAGAATGTGCAGCAGAATTTTATTACAGATTTTGAAAAATTGTACTTTACGCTTACGGTTCTTTTTTTTTAAATTATTTATCGGAGTGAAAAATATTAGGATTAACTACACCTGCAGTTTTATTCGGTGTTTTTATCGGTAGAAGTTTATTACAGACTTTGAAAAATTGTACTTTACGTTTACGGTTTTTTAAAATTATTTATCGGAGTGAATAATATTAGGATTAACTGTACCTACAGTTTTATTCGGTATTTTTAACTTAACAAAAATTATATAGCCCGTTTTAAGTTCTAAGTTTTACAACAATTAATGGAAAATGTAAATTTATGAAACTTGAAAATATTTCAATGCAATAGAAATCAGAAACCACTATTGTTAATATGTCAGAAAACGATTACCCACATTCCACATTTAGTCATCTTCTAATGCTCGACATTGAGGATAATTAACTTTTGTTTCAAAATTGTAAATTTACGAATGCCAGAATATTAATTTAAGTAAATTACGGCTGATGGTTATGGAATACATCTTTATTATCCGGATCACTTGCAGATTAATTTTCAAATTCACAATATCAAGCTTTATGTAAACTTAGCACTTTTCTTTGGACTGTTTTAACATTTTAATATAGTTTGAAATGAATGTAGCTGTAAATTTCTAAGTATATTCCATAATTAAATGTAATTATTTTCGAATACGTAACGTAAAATACATAATTAACTTCTTGCATGGAAATGTTATTTTCCGAAATATGTTTAAAGGGTATAGAAAATGTAATAAAAAAGATTTATTGTGAATTTTGGAAGTTAAAAAGTAAATCTACAGATCGTGTAAGAATTAAAACACCAGATTTTGAATTATGATGAATTTTTTTAAACGTTTTCATAGGCACTCCACAAAATTAAAAATTAAGGTTAACTCCAATATGGCCGAGCTAAACAATATTCAAACATGACGCCCGTAAAGTTGAAAAAATAATCTTTTAAGCCCTTACCTAATTGTTCATAATTAAATTACCAAGATTTGCTATCTATCAATATCAGACTCAATTTATTTATTTAATACATACACATCTAAGCTTCAGATTAATCTTGGACGATAAAATCAAAAAAAAATCGGTTTGCATGAATATTTATTTTATTTTCAAAATAAAAATAGAACCTATATTCATAGAAAGTTTTTAACATCTACATTCTTAAAGCGTTAACAGCAAATTACGGAAATTTCTTAATGACGTAGTAGATGATGATGACTTAAGTTAAAATTTATACAAGGTTAAAATTTGTATAATCACGTGATCATAAGTAAAGTATATATATAGTTTATGATAGATAAGAAATAGTCATTTTGTTGATACGTCTAGTTGAAGTAACATCTCAGCAAGAAAATCGCGCCGTCAATCACTGCAATTTTAAATTTGTATTCATGCGGTATCTTCACCAACGACGCAGAAATTATAGGTGCATTTAACGATTTGTGTGATTCAATCGTCTGCGATAGCGGCTGCGTTGAAGGTGCCAACATGGATACATTGGAAAAATTGATAAATGACGTCACACGCATTAAGGTAATTATATCAGATCTCGTTTTATTGTTAAAATATTTCACGTATTTCCGGATAACTATTTTATTTTTTATTGTTAAAATTTACGTATTTTTTTGCATAACTAATTTATTTTTATTTTATAGAGTAACATGGAGGTACCCCCAAGCCGGCAATCTGGAGAAGGTGCTGTAAGTATTTCCGAACTACAACAAAATAATGTTTTAAAAATAACTTTTAATTGTAAATGTATTTCAGAAAACAATCAAAATTCTCCAGAACGTTGTAGGGAAGCCTGGAAGTATAGCAGGTGCCTCTGGAATAAACGTGAGTTAACTTTACATAATGCTTTTATTATCCTTAATTGAAATTCTTTTATTAAATAATTTCTTAAATTCTATCAATATTCTCACGTTCTAACTTATTTAATTGCAACATTACTAGTTAAAATTTTATTTCACCGTTAATTAAAATTAATTTATAGGCGTTCTAATGTTGGTTATCTCTAATTACAGAACCTAGATGTCACTGCACCCTCACGCATGCCCTCTGTCAGTTCGAGGTACTATAAATCGGCATGTGTTAAATTTCTTATTATCAGTTTTTTTTTCAAAATTGTTTTAATATTATTTAACATTCGATTTTTGGTTAAAATCTTATGTTACCGTTAATTAAAATTTTCAATGAACTAATTAATTTATAGGCGTTCTTATATTTTTCTTATCGCTAATTACAGAACGTCAATATCTCTGGACCCTCGCTCATACTCTCTATGTCATCTGAAGGTACTGAAGGAAATAATTCGGTAAGTGTTAAATTTCTTATTATTAGTTTTTTTTTCAAAATTATTTTAATATTATTTAACATTCGATTTTTCTTGATATCAACAATTAAATATTTTGCAGTCAACGCAAGCTGGATCTACCTGGAATTTAAAGTACATTTCTATTATTGGAGAAGGCGCTAAGGAAATCAAGAAATTCCGGGCTATGGGAACCACTGTTGTTTTTAAATTTAATGCAAAGACTGAGGCGGTTAATCCCATAGTATGGTTGAAGGTATGATTATTTATCAAGTTATTAGAATAAGATTGTAAATTTTTATTTTCAGAATGCATTTGACGAATTATTGGCGCACGTTCTTGCCATCAGTGCGCCCGCCGATAGGGTCGGGATGGTTCTTAGGAACGACAACTTCCCAGGAAAACCTATCGGTATATCCTTCATGAGAGCCGATCAGTTGATCTCACAAGTCATAATGGCTACCCTTGAAAAAATTCTGCAGAGTAACGCCAGATTTTTCGCTAACGACTCCCTGAGACTGCACGTGGACCGCGACTCCTTACCTGCAGATCTTAGGCGCGATCGAATGGTTGGCGTGTCCTTTGCAGAGTTTTGGGAGAAGAAGAAAGGTATCTTGGTTGTAAATATCCAAGATACTTTATGTCTTGCAAGGGCTTCAGTATTGGCGATGGCATGGAGGGCGAATGTCGACGCTAACATCTGGAAGCTTCATGGGCACAACGGTGCTGAAGTTGCGGATTTATGCATGAGGGCTGACGTCGACCTGCGGCATGGAGGGACACGAGAACACATCGAGTAGTTTCAACAATATTTGGTGAGTTACACGATTATTATTTATAATGATAGAGTTGGGAAAACGGTTTATTACAAGGGCCCTAGGTCTCATGATCGAATTGTTTTAAATTTAATTTTGGAAAATAATCATTACAATGTTATTACCAATTTATGCTCGGGATTTTCCACCGCATATTTTTGCGAGATGTGTCGTACGCGCAATAACAATCCACGAAAGCATAAAAAGTGCAAATATATTTGTCCTGCCTGTCATGCAGCACCTCCCTGCAACAAAAATTTAGGCTCTATCAAATGTGATGCGTGTAAAAGAGATTTTTGAGGAGAAAATTGTTTTCCAGAGCACCTCAAGTCATTGTGTACCGCTTTAAGGAGATGTCAATCCTGTCTTAGTAGTGTATGGGTAGGCAAAAAATCCGACAAGCATCGATGCGGATACAAATATTGTGCGAACTGTCAATCCAAAAAACTTATCCGTTGTCACTTTTTTATGGCTAAAAAGGCAGTAGATAAGAAAAAGTTGAAACAAAATTTTGTTTTTGTATTTTACGATTTTGAGTGTCGGCAAGATCCTCCTTTTGTTGGTTCCGCAGATGTTTTTTTTTGCACGAACCAACGGTATGTGTTGCGCAGCAGGTATTCAAATCTTGTATTGATGCTGACAACATTTTGCAAGACTGCGGCAACTGCGTGAAGCGCCAGCACATATTTAAGGAGCATCCTGTCGAAGATTTTCTAAATTATATTTCGGCTTTGAAATCGTCTTGCAAAGGGGGAATTATAGCGTTGGCACATAATATCAAGGGCTATGATGGGGCTTTCATTTTGAAAGCCTTGATTAAAAATTTCAACGCGCCCGAAAATTATTTCAATGGGTACGAAATTGATGTCTATCAATTATGACGATAACGTCAAGTTCATAGACTCGTTAAATTATATGCCATTGTCGCTGTTTAAGCTTTCCAAGACCTTTAATTTCTCCGGAGACAAGGGAATCTTCCCTCGCTTTTTCAGCAGTTTAGAAAATCAAAATTATGTCGGACCTATGCCTGCAATACACTACTAAGCACCATACGAGATGTCGCCTGCAATTCGCGATGAATTCCTTACTTGGTATAACGGCGAAGTGTGCAATAATGTCATCTTTGATTTTCAATCTGAGATGACCAAGTATTGCATCTCTGACGTCGATATCCTGAGAAAGGCCTGCATCGAGTTTTGGAGACGATTTTCTACGTCTAACGGCGTTGATCCTTTCCGTGAAGCGTTCACAGTTGCCGGAGCGTGTAATGCAGTATTTAGAAGAAAATCTCTGCTCGAAAATACCATCGGTCTTATACCCCCAAACAGTTATCGAATGACGGACAGGCAATCAGTCATTGCTCTTAAATGGATAGCGTGGCTCCAACACTCTCACAGAGTCGAAATTTAGCACGCCGGTAATAGCCGCGAGGTTAGGCCGAAGGAAGAAATCCTAGCGGACGGTTTTGATGCAGCGTCAAACACCGTGTATCAGTTTCATGGTTGTTATTTTCACAGTTGTGAAGTCTGTTTTCCGGATCAAATTGTGCAACTTGGAGGTAACGAGCATGAAACGATGTTTGTGTGGCGTGAAAAAACTGAAGCTACATCGGCAAGGATTCGGTCTTCCGGTTATAACCTCACGGAAATGAATAAGTGCGAATTTGGAAGTTTTTTAAAACTTAATGCTGATGAGCGGCAGTTTTTGTCAAACCTCGACATGCTTAAAAATGAACCCCTAAATCCTCCTGACAGTTTCTTTTAGGGCCGCACCAACGCCTCAAGTTGTATTACAAGGCGGAACAAGATGCGATAATCCATTACTTTGGCGTATGTTCCTTGTATCCTTTCGTAAAAAATAAGGAAGATATCCTCTTGGTTATCCCACCATCCATACCGGTGATGCCTGTAAACGTTTGTCGCTAGACACCGTTGAGGGCATCATCAAATGCACCATCCTACCACCTGATAATCTTTATCATTCTGTTTTTCCTTGTAAGATCCACAGCAAGCTTATGTTCATACTCTGTAGAATCTGCGGTGAGAATTTGGAAGAAGGCGACTTCAGGAATACAGATGATGAATGTAAATTTACCGGAACCTACGTCGCTGATGAACTCCGGGAGGCGTTGTCACAAGGATATAGAGTGCTCAACGTTCACGAGGTTTGGGTGTACAAGATCGCGCAATACAATAGAAATTCACGATCAGGAGGCTTATTTTTGAAGTACATTGATAGTTTCCTAAAACTTAAGCAGGAGTCAAATGGGCGTCCTTCTTGGTGTACTAATAACGCCGCTAAAGATCGGTACATCGACGAATATCTCGAAAGAGAGGGAATTTCATTAGATAAAAACAAAATCGAGTTTAATTCAGGGCTAAGCTACATAGCCAAACTTTGCTTAAACAGCTTTTGGGTCAAGTTCGCCCAGTTCGAAAATCTAATGCAGTCCTCGATCATTACGGACCCGTATGATCTGTTCAAGATGCTGACCGATCCATCAGTGGAAAGCAACTCTCTTACCACGGTTGGTGACGAAACTGTCATTCTAAATTGGGACAGACCAGACGAGGGTATTGTGCAGTTAAAAACTGTTAATGTCGCATTGGCTACTTACACCACCGCCAATGCGAGATTAGAGTTATATAAATATCTAAAACAGCTGGACAGTCGTGTTCTCAACTTTGACATGGACAGCAATATTTTTGCTGAAAAACCAGATGAATGGGTCCCCGCAACAGGAGATTTACTCGGTGGCATGACCCACGAAGTGTCCTGTTACGGACCGGGTAGTAAAGTTGTGGAGTAGTGTCAGGAGGGCCCAAAAACTATTCTTTTAAGGTGTTCTTGTCTAAGACTAACACTTTTGAATTTGAATATGTTTGTAAGGTAAAGGGCATCACTTTAAATTACAAAAATACTCAAAATATTAATTTTGAGACCCTTAAAGGTATGGTTTTGGATAACGTAGGGGCCACGTATGTCCAGCCGGACCGTTGAATTGTCCGAACGCCCGCGTACGATGTCATCTCGCGCCCAGAGCAAAAAATCTAGAGGGTGAACTACACCAAAAGGTGTAGGGTAGATAATAGATACGATACCCTCCATTATGGCTTTAAGCTTCATTTACAACTTCAAAATTAATGCGAAAAATTAATACCCGATATTTAACGTACAATATTTTACACTGCAGCCATTCACAACATTTAAAATTAGTCGTCAAAATTAGTATTTAACACAAATTCCACGAATTTCAAGTTTCTGCAGATTAATTTTAAGTGATGCATGCGCATTATTTAATTCTATTTAAATTACACTAGCATAGCCTAAACTATAATGAATAAATGAATAAACTTTTATTCTGACTGCTGATTTACTTCTTTTTATTTAAAATATTAATATCAAGTGTTAATTTAAAATATTAATTTTGAGGTTGTAAATGTAGCTTTAGACTGTAATAATTATTTTATAAAATCAGATTTAAAAGGTAAAAGTGTGACTCATAGTAAATCGGTTTCCTTAATCTATCACTATAAATAACGATGAAACTCTTCAAATATTGTTGACAACTACCGGTGTGTTCATTTCCGCTAGCTTTAGTATTTGTTATTATTTATCTAATTTTAGCTGTTATTTTCCATTTTGTAATTTTTTATAATCTACTTTTTATTCCCCATCTGTACAGACTTTAGCTTTAGACTTTATTATCCATTTAGTTTTGTATAATTTTAGCTTTTAGTTTTGAATAATTTTAGCTTTTATTTTTATCTTGTAATTTTTGAGCTTGAA
>JAHWXV010342621.1:0-25251 GCA_024586415.1 Phrixothrix hirtus
GTGTGTGTGTGTGTGTGTGTGTGTGTGTGTGTGTGTGTGTGTGTGTGTGTGTGTGTGTGTGTGTGTGTGTGTGTGTGTGTGTGTTTGTGTGTGTGTGTCTATACACACACACACACAATATTTTTTAGGTTAGAATTTAGGATTTAATCTTATACGGAAAACATACGCCTTTGTAATCTACTGACTTATTGCAGGTATCAATGAAGTTTTTATAAACGTTTTCTAGACCTTAGGCAAAAACAATTATTTTTTGTAAAATAAAATACCCCGTATCTGGATAAAGAATCGTTTGGAGACATACAATTAAGTAAACGTTTCAACTATAAATGGCTTTAATAACACCCTCTTAAGCTGTGGATGTAGTGTTTTGGGGCACCCTGTTTATAGCAGCATCGATTTTAAACTACACCTCCAGATGTATTTCCTCTAAAATATATTAAATTAACGGAGACACCTCTTTTATCAAAATATTATGTGATTAAAAGGATTAATGGCTGATAAATATAAATTTGTTAAGTCCTTCCCAAATACACAGGCTTCGCTTATGCTGAAAATAGCTAAGTAGCATTACGTGTGGGTGTTCTGCACTATAATAATAGAAACTTCATGCATAAACAAATTTAGTTTTAGGAAATGGAGATTCATCTGCAAGTAGTACAATTTTGAAAAATTGAGGAAATAATATCTTTTATTCTGTGAATGCTAGTTGATCGTAACACGCCTTTCAAAGTCAGTAGTTAACATATTTTGATGTATCTGAATACAATATGGTTAGAATATATTATTCTTAAAACATTTGTAATGCTTACAATTTTCCCAATTTCCCTTGCCCCTAATTCTAGATTTTTCACTTCACTTTAATTTTGATTAAAAATTCCTTCTGTTATTATTCTTTAATACATTAATTTGCATCGATGTAGCTTTGTAAAATATTACTTATTATAACATTTGAACCAAAACTGAGCAGTGTTCAGTTCAAGAAATAGTAACTGCCATATTAGTTGAGTAAATGATCCTTATAGGTTTTGTAATTTTTAAAACATAAATGTCAGTATTGTAAAAACGGTTGAATTTATGGGTATCAGAAGAAAGATCAATTTAAAGTATTTTTAGCTGCCTAATAAATATAGAGTGCTTTATTTAAAGAATTTACTAATTGTCGTTTGAAATTTTCAATATTTAGGGGCACAAATTTGCTACCTCCCGTTGACGTTCATTTCAAATTTTTAAACAATGTATTGCTCGGATTTAGTAAGTATTAGCATTGATTTTATATACATAAATAGATTGCTCATGCCTATAGTAAATTTTGGAAACGGCAAAATACCAGCGAACATCAGCGGGTACCATAACTGCCCGTGAATTTGCTGGCGAACATGGTGGCTCTACCTTCACGGTCTGCTTATTCCATGTACGCTATTACTCATGTTAGTAATACGAATATGCCGAAAATACATATGTATGTATATTTATTAAGTTGGCCTGAAACGATTGTTTTCATTATTAAATAATGAATTTGTTCATCATTTATTTATTTTCACAAATTATGCCACAAAAGTAATAGCCCTTTTTATATTAAATTATTCACTGTTTTAATTTGTTCGGGAATGACTTCAAAGATATAATTATGATATAAAGCACTCGTTTTACATACTTCGATTATAGAGTAGGTACTTGTGTATATATGTATATAAAATTATGACAAAGTAAACTATTTTAATTACTAATTAATAACCTAGTTAAAAAAATAGAAATTTAAGTTAGTTCACAAAAAGCAATTAAAAGTAAGTACCTATTAAATTTACCAGACGTTTAGATACACTGTTTATTTTGATTCTATAAAATTATGGTCATCTTAGTCATCATGACGGTAGATGCATTAAATTGTTCTCAGACTAATTATAAATAAACAAACAGACGCTTAAAGCTTCGAATATTGAATGATAAATTGTTTCAGAATCCTTTAAAGCAATCACATATTTCGTTAGTGTTTAGTGTAGTGTAATAGTTTTATTTCTAATTAATTTAAATAGAATCTACAATGACACGAAATATTTGCCAGTATGCCGGATGTGATAAAAGAAAAACATCGCCAAATACAGCGAAAACTGTCTAAGGCGAAAACTGGAAAAGCCGGAATCCTGCTTCTTCCGGAAAATATGTACGGTCCCGTGAAAATTATAGGGAAAATGCATAGGCTAAGCTGGAAACTACTTAACGCGAATACGGAAAGGAAATATAGGTTCGATGGAAGAAATTTAACCTAAAAAATACGAACAATTGTGTCTGCATACGTAATGTAAATAATATATATGTTTTTAACAGGCATAAATATGTACGTATTTCTTAGAAGGAATTAAAATTATATGTGTGTATTAAATTTAACCGTGAGGCTTTCTAATGGTATTAACAAACTTCAAAAGAGACTTATTCATACTATTCTGCTAAAACGATGAATTAACAGTTCGTGAAACGACTCACGTGCACTTTCAATCCTAAGTACGTGCGTATGTTAGCAATTTACCGATGCGTTTACAAGTATTCTCGTGGTGTTTGAAGCTAACATGCTACGTCCGCGAATAAAAAAATTGTTTTAATTTTTCAAATCATCTTAACATTGTTATTTTTAACTAAATTTTGTGTTCTTTTTAAATAAAAAGTAATCGCTTATATAATACTCTTACACTTAAAGAAAAAATTAACCTAATAAAGGTCCACGGGACTGGAGTTTTAAGCGCTATGCAACTCACCGTTAAATTTAACTGCGGAAAAACACAGGTGCATGATATTTTGAAAAAAAAGGTTCGCTTTTAAAGAACAGTGGTTTACTAATGCACCAAACTCGTGTTCAAAATGTAGACCCCGTTCAACTGAAAATACGGAAATTAACAAAATTACGTATGAATGGTTTACAGCTGCTAGATCTAGAAATTAACAATATCAGGACTAATGTTAAAACATTAATATAATTACGAACCAAAATCTAAGAGGCATCTGTGTATAATAAAAGTTTAATTCAACACGATCCCACAAATGTGGAATGCAAAACTTTAAAAATGTTCATGCATGTATACATGAAATAAAACATTTAAAATATAATATGATGAAAGCTGATTAATAAATGTCTTATGCAAACCAAAGAATTTAGTTAGCGTCACTGTGGTTCACTTATATGTATGTACTTAAAAAAATCCAAATCTGTTTAAAATGGAGACCTGTGCAAAACGGAAAAGTTCATGGTTCCTTGGGATTCCGGTTTAGACAGCTTTCACTGTATTAGAATGTACAGATTTCCTGTTAATGATAATATGCGCTTGCAGAAATTGATAATAAATATGAATTTACTATTAATTTTTACAAACGCGTAAATTAATTAATATACGTTTATTACAATTTAGGATTTGAAATCGCTAATCTAGTTCCTTGTAAAACGCATGGCTTCATATATAAACAGTGGCTTATAGCGTAAATGATGCAGCTTATAAAAAAGTATACATTACTGTGAAGCAAAGGTAAATAATGAACAGATAAACTTTAATAACTAATAATGTTAGTAAACCTTATACACTAAAATTAAAAAAGTAAATTTTAATAAGCAATTTATATTATAAACAAAAATCGAAATGATATTCAAAATTTAGCTGTCAGCTTAAGAGCTCGTTGACACATCAGACAGCAAAAGTTTACTGCATTTTGAAGTAACATAACTTTTTATTAACTGCAAATCGATGCTTATATCGTTACCTTGCAATTTAGTTAACTATTCTTAAGCAACCTTTAAGTTATTAAACTTAATAGTTACATCCTGGTTTCGAGAATATTGTTAACAGATCCTTGAGTAACTTACAGAGATACAAAATTGTTCTGTTGACTAAAAGTTTAACAATTAAAGAAACAAAATAGGTATTTTATCAAAAGATTTCTGACAAACTGTCTGTATATCGTTAATTTGCTATCGGATTACGGTTGCGTTTATAACCGACTTGCCAAAAAATACATATATTACGAGGCTTGTACCCAACATAATTCTTGGAAGTTTTAAATGTGTTTACGTTAACAGTGTTAATATCACGTTATAGTTCAGTTGCGATTTATATTCGAAATGTACTTTTAGTTAGTTTCATTCGGTTAAGATTTTCATGGTAAGTATTATTTTAATATTTTAAATTAACGTTAATTCATCTTATCCATAATATTTCCATATTTAAGTATGCATTAAAGTTGGCAAGACCTAAATAAGCACCAGAAAAATAGGCGATTAAGGTATTGTTGACATCGGTAATCCTCTATCTCTAATTAATTTTAAACTGATAGCGTTTCTGAAGTATTGTATTACACCAGTGCAGTGCATACGAAGCTATTCCTGTTACAAAAAAAAAGTAAAATATTTTGCAGTTTTCCTAGATTTCATACTATTCCTTATAAACAATATGCACCATATATTCGTGCAGTGCATATAAATCGGAAACGTTATAATAAATACACATAGAATTACTTCTAGTAATCCTTGTACTTTCCTAGCAACGTTAATTTTCAAAATTCAATATCATTACGTAGGGTGATGTTCGCGAAAATCTTCTACTTTACAATAAAGAGTTGGCCACAACAGTTTTCGTAAATTTTCATGGCATGTAAATATCTACATGTGCACAATTCAAGTATAAGTAGTATCATAAATTAAATTTTGTTATTTTTTCTTATGTATCGCATAAGATAAGACCGATATTCTTATTGAATATATACATACTTATGTTTTACAAAATTACATGCATGATAAAGCTGGATATAAAAGTACACCATCAGTTACAAAACGTGGTACTGATTTATATTTCAGATTGTTTATTTTTATTCTAAATACTGACAATTTTTTCCATAATTAATGTATCCATAAAATTATTTGCTTTTATTTAAACACTTTTCAATTAACTACATTTCTCAAAAGAATTGGATGAGCAATAAAAATAATCATTAGTAAGCACCTGATATATAACCACAAGACGCAGTGACCTAATTACTAAATGATCACTGCAATACTACTATTAATGTACAACTATATATCCACGTGTATACAGTAATATTATGCTATTTCGCGTTATTGGAAATATTTGTTAACCATGTCGTTACAGAGACATTAATACAAGTTTACGTAAAGTTCACTATAAAGTAATTTGAATAAATATTGTTTCCGAAAACAAGTCACAACAATGTAACTAAGAAGGAACGTTAAGCGTAACTAAAAAGTGAAAGGTGGGCAGTGTTATAGTAATCCACAAGTATTCAGAGCATAACCGCACACTGTAATATTTCTATAACCAGGCTGCTTAAACCTAATTCATAAGGCAACTCTACAGTTACAAAACCTCGGTCATTCTTAATCAACAATTAACTTACAGTAACCTACTTTTTAACGATTTATTTACGTCACTTACTTCTTAGAGCTACTATATTGTTAAGAAATTGCATACTTTTGCTGTCTGAGACGGTATGTATTCGGACCAGTTTATGAAACGACACTTTATCCGAATGAGACAGTGACTCATAGATTTAAATTGATTTATTCACACTTCTCGTATCATATATAAAATCGTATACGATTGATCTTGTTATTCGAATTTGCCACTGCCGTCCGAATACATTGATTCGGAAAAATATTCGATCCGTACGACAGTGGCGCATTGATATTATAGACAGCGTTCAGATGATGCGAGTTTTATTCCGTGTATCAAATCCCCGAGGCTACAAGCAGTAATTGAATGCCTTTCAAGAAAGTATATGCTCTTTCTCTATAATTGAGTTTTTATAATTCTATTCAATAAATCAACAAATGAAGTAATGGCCATTCTATAATAACTGAAAACTTTATTTCATCATTTCTTAATTGACAAATGAGGGCTGAAAGGCCACTAAAATGAATCTCAGTAGCTTTTGCTTTTCTCTTTCGTTTATGTCGATAAAAATACCAATACATTACAAGCATAACATTATGATTCATCAAGTGAATAGCACAAGAAAATATTTGGCGTTTAAAACAAATTAGAATTTGTAAATTTATCCGTATACGGAAACGGAGGTGTGAACGTATTAGCTCGTATCTCACGTATTAGATAGAAATTTCGTTTCGATAGATATACGTACCGCCTGAACGAGCTCTAAATGATACAACACAAAAATAAACTAAAAGAGTTAACTGTAATATCGCCTAGGGTATCCTTGTTGTTTTAGAACCTCACTTAACCGTTTGGCCATAGATTTGACTAATTTAAGACTATAGTCTGGAATAATTTGGTCCGATTTCTCCAAAAGAGCCTGCTTAAGATAATTTTTCTTGGATACGATGCTTTCGAATGCCATGTTCCAATTTAACCCATAAATTTTCAATGACATTTAAATCGGTAATGGTGAGGGAGGTTTTGTCACATGTGGAAAAATATACAGTAGCCATTATTTCATCAAAACAGAAAAATGTTTATAGTCCAAGATCCGGCAAATTGATTCCTGCAGATATCTATTTTTTAATGAAACTTAATTTAAATGAAGAATCAATGATAATGTAATACGTTACTACATGGTAGCTACTACCAGGTAGTTTGGTACCGTAGCAAAAATTGTCCGCAGCTGCATTTAATTAAATATATTGTAATTAATTTATTTTGATGAATTCCGACTATATTTTTATTAGGTGAATTAAATGTCACTTGAAAGAAAATGATGTGGAAAATGTAAAAAAATGGTTGCCAGCTCTGAATCAGCCGCAAGCCTCAGGTTGCTACGTGTAAACAGGTATGTTATTGTTAATTATTTACGCTCATCGTGTTTTTCAAGAAAATTGTATACTAAATTAAAGTTTAATTTTTCCTGTACGCGCTAACATATGGTTGCCTGTAAAACAAAATTGCCGCAAGTAGTGGTTGCTATTATTTGAATCTATTACCCTCGTTTGGATAAGCGCGAGCGAAAGGAATGCGCGCGCTACTTGGTGTTATAAACAAGGATACAATGGGGTGTAGCTTTTAATAAAAAAAATAACAAATTGAACTAATTTTTTAAAATCATTATTACGAAATACAAATTTCATTACTCTGATTAATCGATATGTATAAATTGTTTTTTTTTCAATACTTGCAGCTAAGGTAATACAGGTTTTGATAACATTTTATATAAAGAAAATTAAATAGTTTTTAAAACAATAATAAAGGAAATACTGGCTATTAGAATTTAAAGAACAGATAAAAAGACGTCGATATTCTCTGAACATTTAATAGTAGATTTTGTCGACATATCCATTATGCTCATAAATCATGGGTAAAAATTATTAAACAATATTAATTTAATTACACCCATTGTATCCTTGTGTACAACACGAAGTAGCGCTCGCGTACCTCTCTCTCGTTTACACCTATCCAGAGCGACCGTAATTAATTCTAATAATGGCCATGTTTTACAAGAAACCATGTGTTATCATGTACAGAAAAAATTAAACTTTAATTTAGTATAGAATTTTCTTGAGAAACACGACGAGCGTACGTAATTAACAATAATATACCTGAAGGTTGCGTCTGACTGAGAGCTAAAAATCATTTTTTTACATTCTTCGCATCATTTTCTTTCAAATAACGTTTAATTTACTTAAAAAAATATAGTTTGAATTCATTAAAATAAATTAATTACAATATATTTAATTAAAGGCACTTGCGACTAATTTTCGCTAGGTTGCCCGCCGTAACGTATTATGTTATCATCTATCATACATTTAAATCAAGTTTAATTAAAAAACAGATATCTGCAGGAATCAGGTGCCCAATCTTGGACTATTAGGATCATTGTCCAGTAGAACGAGAAATTTGCTTCTATACCTAGTTTGGCTGCACTGAATTTTAGATTTTGTTTCAGAATAACCAAATCGATACCTGCCCGTATTGCTGTCAGTAAAACACAAGTTTCCAACTCCAGAGGCGACCATGCAGCCCCAGATCATTACATCTCGACCTCCAAATTTTACGGTTGGGTGCTAATTTTGTGGTTTTAATGCTCCATTTACTTTTATGCATACATGAGCGTTGCAATCTGAGCCAAAGAGGTTAAATTTGCTCTCATCAGCAAACAGTTGTGTTTTCCAAAATTCTATAGATTCTAAGCCGTTTGTTTTTCGCGCTTATGAAATGTTTCTTCCTAGTTACTCGGCCTCTGTATTGTTTTTCGCAGAACTTTCCTTAATCCTTTGGGGTTACATGATTTCCTTAAATCCTATTTTACCTCTACTGCTAATTGTGGGGCACTTACCTTGGGGTTTCTTTTAACGTTACACATAATATACCAACGTCTCTTCCTTCTCTGAAAATATTCTGTTCGGCGCCTTTCTGGATTCATTTTCCAAACAATTTTCACGCGTGCAGCGTTCGATTATGTGTTGTAGTGTGGAAGCAGGTTTATTCATTATTTCAACAATTTCTCGTTGTGTTCTCCAATTTTAAAAATGAAAAAAAAAGTAATTCACGTCGTTGAATAGTCTTATGTATGCCCATTTTCACGTATGTGATTAAATGGACACAAAACACTGTTCCATCTCTCAAGTGGAATATTAGAGTTCTCTCTGAGAGGTAAAATAGCAATTTACCGCACTTTAAAGTATACAGTGCCAACATTTAATTGTTACAACATTTAAGCTATGAGCTAAGTGTTGAATATATTTTGGATTTTTGTTTATAAGTAGCTTTTTAGAATTTTCTTTTAATTTTATTGTGTAATGCTTAATAACATTATGAATTATTACGAGAATTTTGTAGTATGAGAAATAAAGAAAAATCCGTTTATAACTAAAGCTCGAGTTGCACAGAAGGTTAAAAATGTTCAATATAATATGGTAATTTTTCGAGTAAAATTGTTGTATTACAGCTGCCATTCTTATTACTAAAACTGCTGCTAGTAGTTTTCATTAAATTATCAGAGTAATTCTTGGGCGTATAAAGTAGTTCTTAGTTGAGAAAATAGCAGATAAAGAGATAAAAAGTTATTAATATCTTTTAAATAGTAACATTTGATTACTCGAATTTGTAACAAACATATTTTTCATAATTAAACTGGATAATAGTTTTTTTAAAAAGATTCAAAATACACTTTATGTATAAATCATTGTTAGCATCGATCTTATATATAATGTCCTTGTTATTAGTGAACGTCCTAAAATAACAAACTTGCATTGCAGCACAGGTCGAGATGACTTTGTTCTCTACATAAATAAAAATATTGTACTGTATTTTAAATTGCTTTGCATGCATTTGTCTGTATATTTACGTATGGGACCACGCTTATGCTATAAAATGAACCGAGCTGTGATGATCGAAAATCGATATTTCGCGCTTTTAAACAATCACTGACACCTATGGTGCAATTTTTAACTGTAATACGATTTACTATAATGCCATATGAAGTGTCCATCTGCGTATACAGAATCAACGGTATTATCTGCTTTTAAGTAAAATAATGAACAATTGTAGATGCTAAAATTTCAATTAAATCTCAACAACATTACTAAAATTTGAAAATAGTGTTGATAGTAAACAGAAATTTACCTGATATATAATTTTCAAAGAAAATATGGGATGGCCCATTAAAATATATTTAATCCTAATCAGGTCCTGTTCTATGCTCCGTTAACTGCTGTTATTAGGTTTTGTTTTAAAACACTTCAGAGAGTTATAATCTACCAATTAGCACTAGGTGGACATATTCTGTCTATACATATATATGGTATTTGAAATTAAGCCAAGTTTTGAACTTATAAAATAACACTTTCATTCACAAATATTAACAATATAGTGTTCTATAAAAGTTACATTCTGCATAATCGGTACATTATGTTTATTTTGAGAAGTTGCAAGTAGAACAAGTATTTGATTCCTAGATTTACTGGAATTGAATCTATCCTAAGCTGTTTTATTTTCCTTGTAAAACAACGTACTCGTTCATTGCAGTTTTATGGTTAAACGTATTTCATTTGTTTCTACTGCGAGAATTATTAGTGGGATCTCAACATTAAGAATTCAATCTAATGGTACGGGAATCTCTTACATAAATAGTTAAATATTTCTAATGGCTTTTCGTCAACATTAACTTAAGTACTGCATTGTCCTGTGATTGTCATGTAATAGTAGATAGTGAACTGCAATATGCAAACATCAACAGCACGCGTGCATACGACACATGTCAACCCTTCCCTAGATTAAATTAGAAATATCGAAGAAACTTGGCTAGAAAAATGATAAAATAGAATAAACCATAAATTTGAAATTAAATAATATTCTCCACTCTAACAAAGAAGACACGATGTTTCTTATAATTAATTTACAGAATTAGCAAGCTTATCGCGCGTTTTCTTAACACTCGGGTTATCTGTCCCAGATGATGTATTTCATTTATTCGTGAAAACTAACGATGTTACATTAAACCCAACACGTAAACGTAACTTGGGGACATTGATATTAACTAACAAGCATACTACTCAGGTAAGTTCCGCAATTTAAAGAGAGAACGTGCTTTGATGATATAATGCAAATCATATATTACGTAAAATAGGTAAATGCAAAGACATTTCGCATTTATCCTCTTAGTAGAGCGTATAAGCGTATTAAGTGGCATAGTTACTAAAAATTCAATGAGCGATTATTAAACTTTTTAGTTAACCGTTACTTAAATAAATGAACGCAATTTACTAGCCTGCCTCGTATATATGCAATCGACAAATTAGTAATCTATTTAATTTATAATATATTTCCTTATTTCGTAGTTTAAGAAAACCTATTTACGCCATTTTTATAAAAATACCTAGGTCTATTATACTTAAGAAAAATATAAAATTTGAATGTATTGATCGATTTAATCATTTAAAGTAGATAAAGTATTTGAATTATGTTCTGTCCGCTTAAAATTTGATAAAATAATTGTAGTTACATTATATGGAACGAATAGTTCCGATAAATTTTGATGTAATTTTTAAATTTTATTAAACAGATTGTGTTCGTTTAAGTATAAAATTATCATAGCCACTTACTTAAATCGTATTATAAAATAGAATTCCCTGTTATCTAAACAATTTGCAGATTTAATATACTTATTTCACTTTATATTTTGTTTCAAGATATTTACAAAGGATAAATTGAAAGGTAATACTTGCATTGATAGTGTAATAGCAAACGTTCATTCAGAAAACCTTCAAGCTCCGATCTGCAAATCACATATTTCTGACCGATTAGGTTTGAATGGTACATTATGTAATTTTCTAAACAGAGAACAATCCAACAGAAGCAATATACAGGGAGTTCCAAAAGTAAGTGACACCGCGGAAGCTGTGGGTACCTTATGACCTGTAGGGCATAATGGTATGTGACGATGCATCTGCTAACAAAGAAATAAACGTGTTAGTGGAGGATAATGTATCATTTAATTATTCGAAATATCAAAAATCTAATAAAAATATATCACTCACATAAAAATTGTTACAAATGAAACAGTGTTAATATACTGTGGGTACATTATATTAATCTACATAAATTGTTTCTATATCATGTTACGGTACAAATTAATGGTACGATATTTATTGAAGTATAGTTTAGAAACTAATGTTGACCCAAGACTCTATGGAATAGGTTTGTTCAGATGGACCGCGATCATTATGGCAATCGCGCTGTTCAGCATATTTTGTGTTAAACAAGATTAGCGCCACCTACTCTAAACTTAAATTGAAAAATGTATTTGGTTATACGGTACGGTACGTTGAAAACGCTTTGTATATACAAGCCTTACGGTGAAAGCAGAAAAATCAGAGAGGCTATAATCTTTTCTGTTTACCTAAGGCTTACATTTGTCTCTTGCTTCAATTAAGATTGAATTAAATGGTTAATGCCTAACTATACTAATAAGATATTATCCTGCAAAACACTTAACAAGTATTCAATTATAATATAATGAAATGTTAGTATATAGGTACCAATGACAACAATATCAAATGGACCACGTTTAAAATATAATTAAATAATTCTACTGAGCATGCAATTTTATATCTTCGATCATGTTAGTAACATCAAAATATAAATCTTTGTAATAGATTTAAAATTGTTTCCGCCGCTTTTTGAATCACATGATGTGGAAAGAAAATCTGATGTTAAAAGCGAATGTTAGTAAGTCTGAACAATGGGACCACATTTAAATCAATTAATTGACAAAAAAGAAACCAACTTACATTTAATCAATTGTTTATTTTGCTATTAATGTAAATTATTCATTCATGCACAGGGTATGTTATGGTGGGGGTGGGGGGTTAAAATTATAAAACAAAATGATGTATGGAAATTACTTTTTTCCTTACACGCCTCCAGATGCTAATATAAAAAAGTAATAGATATGCTGCTTTAACAGTTATTACATAATAAATTTTTTAAGGTATGCCGTCTAAATGCAGCATTGCAGCAAATTATTTAATAAATTAATTGGGGGTATTGTATTTTTGTTCCTAATTTAAATGCAGAAACGATATTTCCTTCGAATGCAGATCACAGTACATTAAGAAAAAAACTTGCTTGAATTTCGGAAACTATATTGATAACTTTATCTACATTATCACATACAAGACGGAGAAAGAATTGAAGGTACGCTAATTTCTTAGAGATTATATTCTGTGAAGTATACTTGTGATTACGTCTGTTTCGAAAATAGACCTTCAATCCACATAAAATAGGATGCATACTTGGGCTGGTCAACCGACTTGATAAACCTTATTGAAATTCCTTTCGGCTAAATTGGTATTTACACCTGCATTAATTCATTTTTATTGGGGTATTTCGTTTCAAAGAAGCTTATTTCCCATTGAGGCATAGAAATAAAATTTATGATCTATAGTAGTTACGAACCTACCTGAATTAGTTGTAACTACCAAAACGTTCTTCCTTCGTTATATCGACTAAGCCCGTATACGACGTATTTTCTCTCTGATTAATCAATCAATTATTCTCTAGGCATGACGACCACACACATAATTTCCAATTAAACGAAGCCTGAGGTATAAGAATCACTGAGCATTCAATAAATTGCAACAAAGTATGTATTTATGGAGTGTTTTAAATTTTTAATTAAATTAAATTGAAAAATTAATATTATATCTGAAAATACTAATTCGAAAGCATTTCAAGGTATACAAAAATAGCATGGTAGTTTAGGTATGTTACTGAAGCCCGAAGTGTTGTGGTTTCTTATCATAGAACCACTTTTCATCATTGCAGATTTAAATGTGTATCTATAACGAGATGAAATTGATTGTATACTAGTGAAAAGTCATTCCATATTATTGTGTAGTGGAAATTTTCTTGCAAAATTATTCAATACTCAAAATCCATACATCTGCTGGTTAGATCATTCCTGTTGCACCTTTTGGAGTAGTTGTTGCATTAGTCAGGTCAGAAATAGTACTGGGATAATGTCAATTCCATGAACTTATACATTAAAAGTACACTTTCCGAATCCCATTTGGAAAAGAAGTTTCTAATAACAATGTTTTTAAATGGCCTATGAAGAACAATGGCGCTTTAATTTAATTATACTTATTTTCTTTCATTATACTACTATTACAATGCAAACAATATTTATTAAGCGTTTTCATGCCAGAAGTTCATGTTTTCGGATTTTAATACTCATGTAATTACATGTTTTAGTGTAAATATGCTTCCCTTCTGCAGATGTCCAAAGCTACCATAAGCAATGGAGATAATAATGTCCCATCACAACAATATGTTGGATGCATGATATAAGAACGGCTACTCAACGGATAGTCAACTGCTTATGAATTAAAATCTGTTTTACAAAGATATTATATCTATTATAATTTATAGCCGAAGGAAGAGAAAGGAGTGATTAGGTTGGTTGTTGTAATTTAAATGAAAATGTGATATTTACACCTTTACAATTCTGTGAATTACAAGAGCGTTCCAGCTTTTAACATATCAAGTAGTAATTGTTTAGAAATAAAGAAGAAATAAAGAATCAACAGTTCCATTAACTTAATGGAAACCACTGAAAGTAATTTTTAGGGAAGGTACATATGTAGGTATTTTATATATACGTAGATTGTACCAATATGTCTTCTGCCTATAAATCTTGCTGAAATATCGATCTCTCCTAGTTAATTTCTAACTAAAACAAACTTTAACCACAATTATAAACTATATTTGTTCCTAGTTTTTGAATAAAAGATTGTCAGTTACTTTTTTTAGGTACTTTAAATCAATGGAATACTCTGCGTTTCTAGTGTTAAACTTTGTAATTTTTCTTGGTACAATGCGCTAAGGTTCTTTAGGTATAGAGTTAACTAACTCAACCATGCCTTAAAAAACCAGCACTCAATATTCTTGCTTTTGAGTTTTTAAGGCTCTTCTGGTTGAAATAATATCATATACTATTACTCCTAACTGAATCTATGGAGGGTAAAATTGAAAAATTGAAGACAATCTTTTAGTACCAATACCGCCAGACTGCGATTATTCTTCCCGCCGCCTTATACTATTAATTTCCAATTTTAAAGGTAACGAAAACGTTTTTGTAGTTTTACCAACTTTCTGAAAAGCTAAATGCTATTTAGAACAAAAATGTTAATCAAGTTCAATAATAGAGGATATTATTATTTCGTTGATAATACTTTGATATGATGTGTTACTGAAGCGTTTCAAATATAACCTAACTGGGAACAATTTTTCTAGGGTTTAATTGAACTTAATTGTCTATAGCTAACACGCATAGATTTGTTATTCCACGTTTTAATATTCCATTACAAGTCTTTACGTTAACTACTTGAATGATTCCGTCCCTTCCCGTAAAACACTCTGTAACCCTTCCCAATTCCCATTTCATCGGCGATAGATTTTCTTCCTTAATGACAACCATGGTGCCAGAACTTAATTTAGTAGATTTAAGAATCTTCCACTTTGAACGCTGTTGAAGATGATCAAGGTAGTAGTGTGACCAACGTGACCAAGAATGCTGAACCATTAGCTTAACAGCTGGTAACGAGATAGACGGTTTGATGATACTTCAGTAGGTTGCCTTTGAGGGAATGATGTCAATACATCTCCATTTAAAAGATACCCCGGCGAGAGTGCTGTAAGTTCTGCTGGATCCGATGAAAATGGTGTGAATACTGTAAGCAGTTCCTCATATGATAACAGTTTATTGCCTATTATTCGTGTCAAATGAAATTTTACAAAACGTATACCCGCTTCCCACAGATCCCCATAATGTGTAGAGTCTGGAGGTATAAATTGCTAGTTAATTGATTCATTAGTTAAATAAGTTGATAGTTTAGATATATATTATTCATCAGAAAGCAACCTTTGAAATGATAGTAATTTATTTCTAGCCCCAACAAAGTTTTTTGCAATGTCAGAATAAATAGTGGTGCATTTGTCTCGACGGGAAACAAATCGTTTGAATGCATTTAAAAAATGAATCAGTCGTTAAGTCAGATGCGACTTCTAGGTATACAGACTTTGAAACAAAACATACAAATAGACATAAAAACGCCTTAGTACCCTTATTTCTTGTTAGCTTAGTGTTAAAAGGTCCGGCATAGTCAACTCCAGAAATTTGAAATGGACGTATTTGTGTTATAGGGTTTCTTGGTAACTCACCCATGAGTTGGATCATATTACTTGGTTTGCGACGAGAGCATATAATGCATTTTCCAAGCACCATTTTAATAGTGGGTTTTCCTGATAAAATCCAATATCTAGGCTTAATTGAAGATAATAAGAATTGTATTCCAGCATGAAGATTTTTGCAATGTTCTTCGCGTACTATTAGATCTGTCAATCTACGATTTGCAGGTGTAATTGCTGGATGTTTTTGATCTAATGATATAAATTCATTCCTCAATCTATCGCTCACCCTGATTATGCCAAACTTATCTATGAACGGATTTAGAGCTAATAATTTAATATTATAATTTAATGGACAATTCTTCTGAAGTGCTGTCACTTCCATAGGAAAGATTTGTTTTTATGCAAGTTTTACCAATTGTGTTTCTGATGATTGCAGTTCTTCTACTAATAAATAGCCCTTTGTCCCTTTGCTGTTCCGTTTAAATGGTAAAATGTATGATACTATACGCTTCAATTGAGTTAAAGAAGTATATTTTTGAAATGTGTCAAATTCATGAAAAGTATGACAAGCAATGGTTGCCCTTTTGCAGTAGTTTTTCAAATCTAATTCAGTCACAAGAGCCCATTGTTGCTGAGGTCATATATCATAATTACAATATAACTACTCTGGCCCATTCCATCAAATTTGATAATCCTGTAATTGTCTGGGTTCAATTCACGTGAAACTTCGTCTGCTGGTTATCCTAAGATCTTACATGACCCCAGATTGTACCCTTTGATAACCTTTGAATCTCACAAATCCTATTTGCAATGAATGTTTTCCATTGAGATGGACAACCGGCGATCTATGCAAGAGTTATAGTGGAATCACAGCAATAAAAAATAGAATTGATTGCTAATGTTAATGCCTCACAGACATTATGGCACAATCTTGATGAAAGTAGAGCTGCACATAGTTCCAGTTGTGGTAAACAGATGGTTTTTAAAAGAGCAATTCTTGATTTTGCACATACTAATCTAATTCCTGAATGAATTTGTAGGTCTAATACAAATGCACGAACCGTAAGCATTTTCTGGTGCATCGCTAAATGGATGAACTTCAGTGTTGATAGGATCAATGCATACAACATATCTAGAAACCACAAGTACATTTAATTGCAGTAGTTAATTTCTGTATTTCACCCAGGTGTGATGAATATCAATTGGTACTTCAGTATTCCAATCACTCTTTAATGTCCACAATTGTTATAGTAAGACCTTTGCTGTTACCATCACTGGGCCTGTCACATTTGACGGATCAAATATTGTTGTAATTGTTGAGAGGATTGTTCTTTTTGTAACCTTACAATTATTCGTTGGTAAATTAACCTTAAATTAAAACTTATCTTTACTAGGGTACCACAATATTCCTAGTATTTTGATGATTTCCTCTCCGATAACTTCTGGATCAAAATATTTATTATTTTTCTTGTCTAAGATTATCGATTCATTTGTTGTCCATTTTCTTAGATTGAGCCCTACTGAATTTAAAATATTTGTAATATCGCGTTTAAGTGATTTTACTTCTTCAATCTTGTCTACTCCTGATAGAAGGTGATCTACATAAAAATCCCTTCTGACTATTTTGCTTGCTTCAATTAATGTAGATTCATGTTCAATTACGGCTTGATGTAAACATCTTGTTGCTAAAAATGGTACTGACGCTGTACAGTAAGTGACTCTTTTTAAATTACATACTCCATCCGGTTCTTTGGTTGTTGATCTCCAAAGTATTCGCTGTAAATGTCGTTGTTTGTTATTAATTGGTATCTGACGATACATCTTGTCCACATCTGCCCCTATAACGTATCTGTGCTGCCTAAATCGAATTACTATTGAGAATATGTTTTCTTGAATATTAGGACCTGTTATTAAAATGTCATTTAAAGATAGTCCTGAAATGGTTTTACAAGAACCATCGAATACTACACGAAATTTGATAGTGGTACTTGATTCCTTGATGACACATGATGCGGCAGATAATATGCTAATAATGTTTCATTGTTTATGTTATCACTTACCTTAGTCGTATGCCCCAATTCCTCATAATTATTCATAAATTCAACGTATTGTTTGTCTAATTCTGACTGCTTGCAAAATTTGGGCTCAATTGCATATAGTCTTCGTAATGCTTAATGTTTTGATTCACCTAATGCTATAGGTAGTTGATTTAAAGGCAGTTCTACTACAAATCTTCCGCTAGAATCGTGTTTACAATTTTCTATATAGTGATTTTTGCAACTTCCTTCTTCTGGAGTATATGCTTTAGATCCTGCGCACCTTCTATGGTCCAGAACCTTTCTAATTGTTGCGATAATAAATTGTTTGTTATGTTACTTAATATTTTGTTGCCATACCTGTGGTGTTGAACAACGCTTCCAACTATAATCCATCCTAATTTTCTTTCTTGTAATATTGTTGTTAGATTTGATAGTTTTATTTGATTTGTACTAAAAGATGCCAAAAAATTCCTGCACCTAGTAGTGCATCAATTTTGTGTAGGATATTAAATGTGTAATCTGCTAATTCAATATGATGAGGTATTTCTATTTAAGCCTATTACTGGAATATTTTCAGTAATATTTGGCAAAGTTAAAATTAATGTTGCTTGAAATTATGTTAATCTTGATTTAATTGCAGCTACTGTTTTATTTGTAATTGTGATATTTTTGTTATTAATCCCACCAACTGGAACACTAATATTCGAGACAGGTAATTTTAATTTGTTACAAAATTCCCTTGTCAGAAAATAGGACTGGGATCCTGAATCAAGAAGTACTCCACGTGGAATATGATTACCATGAACGTCTGCTGTTGATAATAAAGTGTGCGTTCGATTGTTTTTAAATGAACAAAAGGAAACTACCATATTTTCATTGTTTTTTGAGCATTCAATTGTACTGGATAGCGACTGCTTACTTACACGAGTAACCAAAGTATTGCGTTGAGTGTCTTAATCTTGTTCATTGCCTTTCGTAATGTGTTTGCGTGATTGACCTGATATTTCTTCAGTGTGTAATAGACTATTACGCCTTTTCTTATAATATTTGCAGCTGCCTGAATAACATTCCATAACAAAGGGTGTTGCTCTTAGAGAGTTAATGCATAAATTGTGATTTTTCACTTCGTTTAATCTGTCCTTGATTGGTATCCTTCTAAATTTGATACAACTAAATGCCGCATGTGATTCTACTTTACATATTGGACATGATAATTGTGTAGTCGTTGCATAAGAAAGTGTATTACTTCTAGTGTTTTTATGTTGTTTTTGTCTGTTTATACTAGTTGCAAAATTTTTAAATGATTTGTTACTGTTACGATTAATGGTTTCATGAACTTTAGCGCGTTTAGTTAAAAAATCTTTCAAATGTTTTAGAGGCGGTAATTCATTTATGATAAGCTTAACTTACCATTCCCTTCTAGAACTAGCATCTAATTTTGTGTTTAACAGGTGTATTATTACGATTTCCCAATATTCTACAAGTTGATTAAGATTTTGGAGTGCTCTTAGATGCTTAAGCATGTTATCTGATAAATTTTGTATCGAAAAGCCCCGATGCCGTGATGCTTGCTGTATTTCGAATAGTGATTTTACATGCAAATAAACAATCAATCTTTTATTCTCAAAACAAGCCTGCAATAGCTGCCACGCAACATAATAATTTCTTTCAGTTAAATTCAGAGAATTTATAACGTCTAGTGCATTTTCTCTAAGGTATGATTTTAAGTAGTGAAATTTGTTAATGTCTGGTATAGTAGTGTTAGAATGAACAATTGTATGAAATGAATCATAAAAGGATAGCAACTGTTCATAAGTATCATCAAACTCAGGTAAATTAAGGGTAGGTAATTTCAGTGACCTTTGTCGAAGCGAATCAGAGTCATTTGTCATGTTTGATTGTGTTACTAAACCTTTGACCTTTGTTTTATTATCAATAATTGATCTGGCCCTTGTTACAACTTCAAATATAAATTTTCATCCATTTCACGCTCTGCATCAATCACGGCAGATGCACCATTAATCACGTCTTCCGCTTCTATCATTGTTTGTACATCATTAAACCGTCCCATAATTTTTCAAGCTATTATAGACGTAAATTCTCTTCCATACTGCTATCTGATTTTTCAAACTTGTTAAGAAATGTTTCGAAACGAGTTAATTGGATCTTTATTTGTCCCCGAGCCCTAGATAAATCTACGGTCATCGCAAATTATTATTGGGACTAAAAGATTACCTATTAATAGGTAAATTTTAAATAAAATTTGACTAGTTACAATTTGCAATACCTATAAATTAACTATTTCTACCATCCCTTATATAATGGTAATGATAAATGAATATGTCAAATACGTATACTAGCAGTAATTGGATTATTTGTTTAGTTAATTAATAATAAGCAGTAAATAGTACTAGGAAGAAACTTAAAGTACTCCATGGTTATGATTATTGACCTTTTGATACACAACTTTATAATAATTGGTTGATATCCAAGGACCATAATGTTATGTCTTGAAACATTAATTTTAAATTGCTGCTGTTCTTACTCTTTAAAAATGAAACTCATAATATGCTGCTAATGTTTCCCTTTATATTACTTCTTCAGTAAAACTACGATACATCACTTTCTTTGACTGACACTGTTTAGTGTAATTTTAAATACTGCTTTATGAAATTGAATGACAATTTATTTTCTTTAACTTTTTTATATATTTAATTATATTCGTAACATTAGTAACCAACTAAAATATTAAATTTTAAATTATGCTTGAACATGTATTAATATTCAAGAGACCGTTTTGAGTTTAACACCAATGGAATGCACGCTATTTAATAAACAAGTTAAGTAATGTATTATTTAGGGGATTCAATTGCCTTTCCAATTGTATCAATTTAGTAGGCGTCCTATGGTTTCTACGTGAAGAGGTTTGATGCCTCCTACTAACTTTCGAGGAATTGTAAGTATAGCGTTTTGTTTCAAATTTTAAAGTGGCGCATGTGGTCGAGCGATGCTTTGTTCCCTAGCTGTATCCAATTCAAAGATACGATTGAAGTGGTTTTATTGATGCAAACTTAAGCTATATAAAATGAATGAGGAAGAACATGTATGGTTGTAGTTAAAGAAATTATTCTAATAACATAACTTCAGCATCGCTTCATTTGTGATCATAGATTTGATAATTTAAACAAAAGATACATTGACACTATACATAATTATAGTATGGTTCAATGCAATTACATGTTTTTCAGTGCTTTATTTTACATTCATATAAAATTATTTTTAATGTATATTCTGGCGCCGTAGCTTTCTCCATTCTTAGTGAACGAAATCTTGGCTTGTTATAGTACGATCTCCAGGTTTTGGTGTTAAATACATGTCGCTAAGTCATAATTGACCGATTATTTTTCTTTCAGCACATCATTTTTTTTACTGCTGATGCTAGCGCCTGATAATCTTCGATGATATAATTTCCCTTCTTTATTTATCTTAAAATATCGCTTACCCTTTATTTTATATTCTTTTGACTGATTAAATGACTAAAATGTGCCGTCATTTTGATCTACATTAATTAAACGTTTTATAACTTTATGGATGTTTTTTTTAATTATATACATCTTTTAAAGATGTTTGTTAACGTTTTTCCGGTATACATTTCTATTTATAGCTTAATAAATACCATTCTTATTTATATTATAGTGTTCTAACTTTGATTTCTGAAATTTGAGTTCTACAAAAGTTAACAGCATTACCGAACGCTTTCATACATAGTGTATAGTAATTTTTGTAGCTTTTGGTATATTAACATAGCAGGTTTACTAAAATTATATTGTGGAAAACAAAATTGGATGCCCTAAATAATAACTTAGTTTTTTTCTATTAAGTTTAGAATAAGCGAGATATATGTTAAAATGTTTAAAAAGAGTGGTTTCTTCGATATAGCGGTACATGTGAAATTAAATGGCTATGTTGTGGATACCGATGAAAACGAAATTTTCGATTTAAATAAATATCATGTGCTTTGAAGTATATTGATTTAACAAAAATTACGCGGGGTATAGATCGAAACACAAAAATAATTTATATTAGCGAGTAGTTTAGGGATTATTCCGATTAATAAATTTGATTAGGGTTTTAGTACGTAAAAAGATACTACAATGCGTTATTATACCGAACATTTCGAATTGTTACTAATTTATTCCGAACAAAACAATAATTTGGCTATACTATACGAAGTTTATGCTATAAAGGTAATAATGCTTGTATACAATTACCGTGTGCGTGGCATAGAATTAGTTAACGTTGAAATGAATATAATCCAATCAAATTAGATTATAAAATAAATCGAATATCACATCATTCAAAACTAAATATAACGTACTGATATATGTAGTGTATAATTTTTGCAGTATCTGCGTTGTATATAAAATTGGCATCAGCCACAAAATATCAATAACAAGCGGAGCTTAAAATACAATACTGGTTTTTAAAGTGACAACACGTCAGTAATGTTTTAGCTACAGCAGCGCATGCGCTGAAAATTAAGATTTAGTTGTTTTAAGTTCCTTTATTTTTAGGAATATACAAATGAGCATTAGATACATTAACATCATCAAATAATATTTTATGACTAATGATACAAAGTTAAAAGAAAGTCTTTCTAATTTATTGCAAATGGGAACCGTCATGTTAGCTTTAACTCACGGTAGTCTGATAGCCTTATTATTATTAACTAATAGAATGGCTTTATTTTTACATATTAGTTCGTAAAAAATGCTTTGTTAATGCTTGAGGAATTCTAAAAGTACTATTTGCATTGTGGATGTAGATTTTTTGTGGCATCGGATACATGGAACACCTCAACTATATTTGTCGGTTATAGAAGTTACACTTAAGTTCCTTGGTATATAATAAACTATCGTATGTTTCATAACACATAAAAATTATATGCACAATCAGTGTTTGTTTATTATGTGCGGTATGGAAGTCTATACGATCAATATCTAAAAGTCAAAGCTTCAGAAATAAAAGCCCTGTAATTTTTATTAAATTAGTCCTAAAATTTAAAAATAAATTATCAAAAAATTGAGTAACATACGAGAGCCATACTGTAATTGTCGGGTTACTCGGAAACAAGTATCTTGTTAAACTTACACTTTATTTTAATTTTTCTAAGTAACTCCCCCTTAGTTTCTAAGCATCTATTCATGTGGATAAACCACTTATGAAAACTGCTAGACAACTGTCCTCTTGATATTTACATTGTCTTATCCTCATAAGTTGCGAAAATAAAAAAAGGTCGGCTAAGGAGAGGTTTGGGAATAGGGAGGATGGGGCAAAATTTTAAATTTTAAAGCGGCTAAAACCTCAATTGTTCTAGCCGCGATGTAGGATGACACGTTATCGTGATGCCATACCAAACCACACAATCCAACGTAGTCATGTAATATTATTTGTGTTGATACCAATACAATGATTAAGCTTGTCTCTATTTCCAAATATATTATCCATCGATTATTTTACTCAAGTTTTATATCAGCGATGTTTTCTGCGGTAACTGCAGTTCACGGTCTGCGGGTGTGGGGGTTGTCTTTTAATGACTGGTACCATCTTTTAAATTCACCACCCCAATTGTATATTGTGCTCCATGAAGGCAAAGAATCTTCAAATGTCTCCTACAAACTTACAAGGAATTCATCTTTTTTAAAGCTTTTTAATGATTATAGCAAGCCGTAGCCCTAAAATTGCGTTTATCTAGTTGCATTGCGTTAACATTAACTTGACACTAACTTGGTGTTTGCACTGGACTAACTAAAACGTTTGATAAGCTTGTTTGCGCATTACCCTGTAAGGTTTACCCCTTTGAATGATATGACCAACAGAGCGGTACGCCCATTAAAATGCGAAAGTCTGAATTATAACAGCAAGGCCGTCGTATATTTAAAGTAAATTAACCATCATAAAACTTGTCAAAAAGACTTTTTAGTGTATTTCTCAGTTTTAGGGATATTCTCTTAGAATGTTCAGTGAAACGTAATAATTTGTGACATCCCAGTTTTACAACTCCAATTTGAGACAACTTTTGGAAATACTTAAATAATTGAGTTAACTCTTACTACAGCCAACCAAAATATATATTACAAATACTATAGACTAGTAAGGTCGGTCATTTTTCAAATGAAAAGAAAACAAATTTTCGACAAACAGTTTTATTTAAATGACACAATAAATGATAAATACAATCTAATGAATTCATAAAATTGTATTAGACGCACATTTGACCCATATTAATTGAACATTATGAGCAATTTGGAAGTTTACAACTAATACAAGCAGTGTTAGCTTTTAGATACTTTTCTTCCAGAGCAGATGTCACATCTTTTTTTTTTAAATATCGGCGCATTATTGCGGTTGTGTTTGACCTTCTATGACAATGATAAGAATGTCATCCTTGTACTTGCGTAGTTTAAGAAGTAGTTTGGTGTTCCAAATTCCCGTTCCTATGCATGGTTCCCTTAAACTATATCCTATTTCTTTAGAAAATCAAAACTTGAAACTGATATAGTGTGTGACTGTGAACATCTGACATATTGAGTATCATATGATATAGTGCTATTTGTCATGTTATTAATTTCCCACGTGTTGAATAGGCTTGCACATATTTGGGCGAAGGGAATACATACCTGATTTTTTACAGTTGCAAAAAAAGCACTGTTTAGGCATTTCCTTACTTATTTACTGTACTTCCATGATGCGTGCTATATATTGAACATACATATATCTGTTTTTCTTGGATTGTAAGATACAATACTCTAATCTGAAGTAAATACAAACATTTACGTGTCGACTTAACGGTCTTTATTTGGTAACAGTTCTTGTGAAATACCTACACCTACATATGTTGATCTTCTAATTTTGAGTTCATCTATTAGTTCCACAGATGAATACTAATTATCGCGAGTGATATTTCTATTAGAATCAACAACTGGTTGCACTAAAGGTAAAACAACTTCTGTTGGGATCAATAGTTTTGTTTTCACACTGCTATTAGACTTGCCGATGTATACTTCTGAATTTATCATATGTGTCTTAGTATCAGTTAACATTTTTACCTTCAAACCATACTTGGCCGGTTTACTAACCATGTACTTCCTGAAAACACATCTACTTATGAAAGGAACGAACAATTCATCAGCCATTTGATACGTTCCCGGAGAATGGCACCCCATAGAGTTGTATATAAATTTTTGAAGTATATTAGAAACAAGAGCTAATTTATTTTCTTTGATTATTTTCTATCTTGTTTCCTCATTTGCAAGAAGTATACAACATGGTAAAAAGTTAAATCTAGCAAGAGACATTATGTATATGAGTAGGTCTTTTCCTATGCGATCAGTTGCCCACAAAGATCTAAAACTTTCATGTCCAGATTTAAAACTTCCTAGTAAATATAAAAGACCAATCAAAGGTTATATTACATTTCATCACGTCTGTTAATAAATGATCGGGAAAGTGCGATTTCCTACTTTGACGTCTTTTAAATATACTACAGCCCTTATTCATTTTATCAATTTTTA
>JAHWXV010342679.1:0-12736 GCA_024586415.1 Phrixothrix hirtus
CCAAACTACTAAAACCTTTTTGATTAGCTTAAAGTATAAGCGTAACAGCGATTTAAAATTCTAAATTGCATACACTGCCAATCTGGTAACAAACAATATGGAATGTAGCTTCGTCTGTAAAAATTATATCATCTACAAATAATTGGTTTTCACCAATCTTGTTCAACATTTCAACAGCGAAATTGAAATGTTTTACACTATCATCAGGTTTCAATTCCTGCAATAGCTGGATTGTATATGCGTGTAATTTCAGTCTTTTGTGTAAAACTCTGTAAATTGTTGTTTTTGGTATACCTCACTCTAGGCTTCATCGAGGTATGGACTCCTTAGGACTTATGAGTGCAGATTGTCTAATTAGTGCAACCTTTTCATCTGATAGTCTTGGTCTACCAGCTGATTTCTGCTTCAGAACTGATCCAGTTTCTTCGAACTGTTTGTTCCAACGTCGTATGTTATTTTCATGAAGTGGATTTTTTCTGTATTCGCGTCGAAATGCACGTTGAACTGAAATTACTGACTTCAATTCAGCCAGCAACAAATCACACTTTGCTTTTTCTTTATCAGAAAGCATAGTTACGCATAGCCGCTAACCAAACTAACAAAACTTACCCAACCTAATCAAAGTTTTGGGTCGGAGGTTAACAGGGATACCACTACAATATCTCAACATTTCGCTATTGTCTTCATATGAATAATTGAAACCCCACAATTCTTTTATGGTAACCCTGTATTTAGAAAATAATAATAAAATAAAACTTAGCCTCAATTTTTTATGAAAACTTTTTGTAACAGTTATACAAACCGTTCAAGGGTATATGAGCACTTTGGTAAAGTCATTTCTGTTCTCTATTTAAAATTTGGCATTCTTGCTGGAACGGATTTTGTAAATAATTTCGTGTTAGGTGAATCTTTAAAGGTGTTTTTCAGATGAATATGAGTGAAAGCTCTAAATGAGTATTTTTGTGTGTAATAGTTAATCCTAATATTATTGAATAAAAATCACGATTCTTAAATAACTAACTGGTATCGTTACGTTGGTGTCAAATGTCGGATTTATTTTTAAAGTTCAACGCACAGACTATTATTAATTAAAAGCTAGTGTTAATTCTTTTTTACGAGGGTTATCTCTAAATTAAAGTCCGTTGGAAAATTTCTCTCCTTGAGGTTGTTAAATATGCGTAGATGAATGCCACTCTAGTAATATACACACTGCACTGTAGTCTGTCAGTTGTCGCATTATAGTACGTTTGTTCACGTGACAGTTATTACGATTTGAAATGAATTAGAAAATCGATGTGACCGCCGATTGTGAAATACGTGGGGTGATATGTTTTATAAACTATCAAAATAATTAAATTCATAGGCAGTTGGTTGCGGTAAATGGTTATAATATAATGAATGAAAGAAATGAGCGAAAATAGCGGGAAAGGCTTAGAAATAATAGAATTAATGTGTATGATGAAGAACGTTCAGGGAGACCCACGATAGTGCGGACTCGTTGAAATGCGTCGATGATGAAATCAAAAGCGATCGTCGCGTAACAATTTCTGACATGGCTCTTCGTTTTTATAACATTTCAAGAGCTGTTATTGATCTTATTGTGCATGACCGTTTAGGCTCCAGAAAAGTTTGTGCTCGTTGGGTGCCGTATTTCTTAACGGAACGTGACAAAAAATTCGAATGGGATCTGCTTTGGAATTTCTATTGCGTTACTCAGAAAATGGCGATGTGTTCCTTAATTCAATTGTAACCAGCGATAAAACATGTATTTCGTATTACACGCCAAATAGAAAACGTAAGTTACGACGCGCCATTCAAAATCGACGATGTGGGCGGCAGATATACGACGTTGTACTGTAGCACAATAATACACCAGGATGTTACAGACGCGGCACATGATTTACTGAGAAGATTTGGATGGAAAATTTTCGATCACCCACCATATAGTCCAGATTTAGCTCCTTCTGATTACCATTTGTTTGGGAAATTGAAAGAATTTTTGGGGCAGAAGAATATGGCGAAGGAATATTGAAGCTGGTGAATCGCTATAATGAACGTCGTAATTTATGTGGCGATTACGTAGAGCACTAATGAAATATATGTATTTTAAGAGAAATGCAAAAATATTAATAAAGTTTTCATAATAAATTTTTTACAACCGAACGGTTTTTAATTTACAGATAACCCTCGAATATCCCAGTGACAAGAATAGCCGAAAAACAAAATATGGAGGCGTTAATTGAGAGAATAAACGAAATTGAATCAAAATAAGTTACAGAGTGAAATGGTAGCAATAAATATGAATCAAAGCAAACTACCAAATAACATTAAATCAAGTTAAAATGCATTAAAAGAGGAACTTCAATTAAAACTAATTAAATTGAACAGGACCCAACAAAATGAATTGAAGATGTTACCTATGAAATGTCAACAAAATATGGGGAGGTAGCGAAGAAGTGTGATGAATTACATCATTGTCACTGTAAATAAAGAAGTCTGCATGCCTAAGAAGGAACCGGCGCTAGTTCGCCATGAACCGAAGCGATTGTACAAGTTGAACACTTATCTGTTGTTGAAAATGTCTTGCCAGGCATAAGAGTTCACTTTAAAGCACACCCGCATGAGGGGGAAACATCATGGACCAATTACCATAAAAAATTCGTTTCAGCCGCAGCATCGAATTGATGGACACTTGATGAAAAAAGGAAACTGCTTTAATAATGGTTCTACGTGAGGATACTTTACACACTCTACAAATAATACCGGATGATCTACAGAATAACTTCGATTACCTTGTTTCACGATTGGAAATTCGATATGGAGATAAGTATCCTCAGCAGGTTTGATGCGCCCAGTTAAGAAACCGTGTACAGAATATTAGAAAGAATCCCCAGGAATTCGCAACTCAAATTGCGTGACTAGTAAGATTAGCATACGTAGCGACTCCGAAATGTTTTATTGGATAAATTGCGATGCAAACATTTGTGAACAGTCTTCGGGATTACGATGCACAACAAGCACTTGGATTATCCTGTCCGCGTGACCTTGATAGCGATTCGACTCATGCATGAAATTTTAAGCGGCCAAACAGAAATGGAAGGGATATGATCGTGTGGGTACCCAGGAAGAGAACAAATCTGGTGCTAAAAGATCGGAAGAGATATTGCTAAGGTTATTTAAGACAGAAAAGCCAGCTAGACAGGGGTTATGATGTTGGAAATGTGAAAACCAGGAACATTTGGAGAGAAAATGCAAAAATCAGGAAACAGTCGCGTCAATAGCTCAAACCATCAGAAATTCAGTGCCGAAAGAAACCGTCGAAATAATGACTCTTTTCCAAGTCAACCTTATTCAGCAAGCACTACTTCCGGTTGGAGTAGAAAGTTCAAGAACCTCTTGTCAACCATACTACTCTAAACAGCGATGACCGGAAACCTGATAATGATAAACAAACTCAAGAAAACAACCCTGACCTGAAGGTGCTATTAGAATGGGCGAATGAATACCAAAGATCAGGTTGGGAAGAAGTAGCCTATTTTAGTCCCGTTATTGGAACATGTTGGTGCCAAAGGAACTCCTTGCAGATTCACGATGGCCTTTTGAAAAGAGACCTAGAAAATGATGATGAAATAGAAAGATAAGTGCAGTTGGTAATTCCGAAAAGCATAGTAACGGAAATTCTACAACAGCTGCACGATGGTACATCAGCAAGCCATACGAGATTAAACAAAACTCTGGAAGGTGTACGGAAAGGATTTTATTGAATGAACTGCAAGAATTATGTTAAGGAGTGGTGCCGAAGGTGTTCAATATGGGCATCTAGGAGCGGTCTTTTGGGGAAGTGAAAAGAATCGTTGCCGCAATATAATGTAGGTAGCTCATTTGAACCAATAGTCACCGATATAGTCGAACCATTTCTAGAAGCGAAGCAGGACACAAGTACATCCTCGTCACAATGGATTATTTTAATAAGTGGGCCGAAGCACATGCTTTAGATAATCAAGAAGCAGTTACAGTGGCCGAAACCTTGATGCCACCTCGGAATTCCCTTGGAAATACATTTAGAACAAGGAAGAAATTTTAGCTCCGCCTTAGTTCAAAGACTTTTCCAGTGGTTGAAGATATTCATGAGCAGAGAAACTACTCTTAATCTTCAGTCACATGGAAAGGCAGAACGCATGAATCGAACAATGTCAAAATATTTTTCGAAAGTTGTCTCAGACCAACAAAGAGATTTGAACAAGCACTCAGATCTGTTTTTGATGGAATATCGATTAGCTGTAAATAATACGACAGTATAAAGTGTTTGACTGCAAAATTAGGCTACCGTGAGATTTGTAACTTGGTATTAAGCCTGTAGAAGGAATTTGATGGAAATTCTTATGCTGAAATTCTATGGAAGAAACCAAATTCTATTCACGAGAGTTCACAATAGCATCCAGATTGCCAGTAATAGTATGAAAATGCAATTTGATGTAAGTTTCAAAACGGGAGGATTTCAACCCAATGATCTAGTGTCGTTGTACCAAGCTCAACGACGACGACGCCTATCTACAATATCTCAAAGATCTTGAGAACGTCCATATAAAGAGATAAATGGGATCAACAATGTAGTCTACTGAATTATGAAATTGCCCTGAGGAAAACCCAAAGTGGTTCGCATAAATCGGTTAGCCCCACATACTTGGAGGAACAGCAAGAATATGAGCAAGCGCGAACCATACTGAATTAGAAGAATTAGGAGATAAGAATAGTAAACAATTATTTATCGAATTTATGTCCACCTATTCGGGACACCACCAAGCTAGATTGAGGAATATAGAAATCTTTGTGATGTACGCTCGTGGACAAAATGACACGTTTAAGTAGTGTTTCTGCCAATAGAGTTACAGTGTAAACTCTTCGTAACTAAAGTAATAAGTTATTATACATCAAGAATGTCGAGTGTAATACGATATATTACACTATGGAAAATTTTGGTTTCATTCGGTATATGACCCTTTTGGTCACCAATCTCATGCTGTATGGGTACACATTGACAAACTACTGGAAAATTTAGCTGGAAAAATGCCAACAATTTCCAAAATTAGTTTCTTTTCTGATGGGCCAACACCTCAATATCCAAGCACAATTGTAACTATTTAATTACAAGCGAATTCAAATATTTCAAACATATTGAAGAAGTATCATGGACCTTTAACGAAAGTGAACATGGCAAAGGACTTATGGACGGTGCTGGTGGAACACTAAAAGATGTGCCAATAAATTTATGCTACGTAGCAATGATATAACATCAGCTGCCCTCTTTGTTAACAAGCTATCACTATTGAGCTCGATAAAAACGTGGAAAGTCCATTCATTAACTATTGCAATATTTAAAATTGAACAGCCAAAGAATAAACCATCCATTCCCAATATTATGGCTATTCAGCAAGTGACGTGGTCTGGACGAAAATTATCTTACGTTTTTATTTGAGTGCTTAGTTGTTTTATTTGAGAATTTGGAATAAAATGCACCCAGTTTAGTCTGAAAGCATTAGCAAAGCAATAGTATCATTTTCACTATATAGGTATCTTCGCCTTTAAACAGTTACTTAAACTCTAATAATAAGTTAACCTATATTTTCTTAATAGTAGAACGGTGCTGATATACTGGGTTGAAGCAATTGCTACAGTTCAATACTTATTTCTCGTATGCGCTTCTTATTGAGTCAACTAATGATCCGAGTGCAGTAGAATGATGAACGTAACTTTATGAAGTACTAGGTCGGCTTCCAACTTTTGACGAGCGAGTTTTGTTCTTAGCTAAATTAAGATGGCGTTGTGATGCTGGCATCGATAGAATGCATAGACAATAAAATTCGTAATACTGTACGAAGAAGCTGTATTTTAAGCATCAATTGTTTAAAATTGAACAGAAACCCAGGAAGTTCCATCGACTGACTTTTTCGCGCACCTCTACTTTTCGCTTCCGAAGTCTTTTGCAAGATTATTTAACTTAATTAACATATCAGCAACGATAAACACATCTTTTTGTACATTTTCTCCATTATTAATAGTATTAGAAACACCGCAGCTGAACTTAGTGCGTAAACATGAATAGTGTACGAGTATACCCTGCCCGAATTAACTCGGTCGACCATCGCAGAATTGCGTTAACAAACCTTTTGGACCGTTCTACACAAATAACTAACACTATAAATGCTTTCATTTGAAAACCGATTTTGTTTAAATTAAATTGTTTTAAGCCAACCCAATTATAATAATAAACCATTTATTTCAATTAAAAACCGAAGATGTTTCCATCTTATTTAGAACAAAGGTAAACAACAAACTAGAATGGAGAGAAAACTTAAACTTATAAAGTAATTTAAAGTAAACTAATAAACACTATACTATTAAAATGAATTGAAAATATAAAAATGTTAATTATTATAACAATTTATTTTATTTCTTCGAATTTTCCAATCTTTTCGTTGCATTTTTCATCGTTTAATTACGTAGCTTTTAAATTAAACAAATTGACAAAATGAATCCAAAATTATTAAATTTATGACTTAAAACAATTATTATTCTACCAAAATATTGCTATAAATTTACAATAAGTACAAATTTAACTAATACTTAAAACTAGTTACCGTTTTAAAACCAATTACAGAAATTTTTCTCATATAATTTCATTACCCTTCATTAATGTTGTATCATATAAAGTTACTTTACTTTTTAAAAACCTAAACACTAAAGTTATTTTCAAGGAGGGCATTGCATTAAAATAAATTCTGCTATATAATAGACCGTATCCCGGAATTAAAAAAATGATATATATGAAACAATCTATGTGGGCCAGACTAAGTGTCATTTTTCTACTGGTGCCAATAAAGATAAGGCGCAGATTCGTTTTAAGAAAGTAGATGATGCTGGTATTTCTAATTTCACCAAACATATTTTATAATCTACTCGCAGTTTTGATTCTTCTTTAAATGTTAAAATAGTGTAGAGTGATTTAGACGATTTTTCGCTTTTAAACATCTATAGAAGCCTTTTTATATTATTAATTCTTATAGATTTCGCCTAATAATACCTTGTATATGAAATTTTCCTACAACTAGTGATTTTTTAAAATTAATTTTTGACAATCTTTATCATAAAACAATTTATCCCCTCGCCAGTTTAGACACTTTATATTGACTTCTAAATTTTATGTTCAACAAGAGCAAAATAACGTTCTTTAACAATTGTCATCTTTAAGTTTTATTATTTTACTTTAAATTATTATTTATAAGTTAATGTTTTCTTTCTGTTTCAGTTTGTTTAGCTTTTATAGTAATCGAAATAAGTTTGTTGGGTTTTCAAATAAAATAAGTGGTTAGCTTAAAGAAATTAATTTATAGAAAATTAAGATCTACCCAATTTAGAAGATGGCCGAATTACATATTTTTGAAAAGCAATGCTAACCATATGTAACGGTATGTATTTAAATAACTTTGATGTAGATATCATATCACGTATATACACACATTCCTATAGAGGTCATGACATCTATTATTTAAACTGTAGGTATGATTTCTTAGTTGACAGATTAAAATTAAAGAAAACAATTGATTATAGATACAGTTTTAAACAATGCTTATAGTAGTATATGATTCACATAGGTATTTCAGTTGCTATACAATTCACAGATAGATTTCCGTTTTTCACGTTTATGTTTATAATTAAGCTAATTACAATGAACAACGCCTATGCCGTTTAGCAATATGTTAGGACTAATGGACGATTAACCAGTGTCACTAATTTTGAATCCCCCACAACGGATAATAATTAACCAATACTTGAGTTCTGTTAAATATTTGAATTTATATAGAAAATAATAAATATTTCTTCATGCAAACGGTACGGCAATTAATGAAATATTTAAGCGTTAAACAATATTACCGACACGTACTGGAAGTTTATAAATGCAAACAATGAGCATGTGAGGGAAAGTTTGGCGCTTAATCATGGTGTTATTTAATATATTACTTGACTTGATTCATTCTGTTGTTTATTGTGTATTTCAAGTTCGCAGTATTTAACTCGCATAGCTTATAGATTGAACTAGGCAATATACAATTTCCTGACAGTTTATTCAATTTAAACGATGTAAATATGAATTACAATTAGATGTTTTGTTTACAATAGATGTATGTACGATCATTCCATTTTTAATGCAGTCTTATTTGAGAATACATTAGATGGTAGGATAGCAGTAAAACTAAGCTTTGTTCAGTAATTAAAGAGAAAGCGAATTACTGAATATCAGACGTAAAAATGTTTGTACAGGGTGTTTCTAAAAGTATGTATAGGTGAATGCGTGTTCTACTGATTACAAGAATCAAAATAGTACCTGTGTCCCAAAATAATTTATTAACGAGGTAGTGGTTGTCAAAGTTTCGGAACAAAATTGACTAGTTCCTCCTATTTCTCTCAAACGGCTCCCAAAAATGTTTTAGTTGGATACAGAGGTTTGTTAAACCTAGGTATATCATTAACAGTGGACCTATTCAAAATATCTCAAGTGGAGGCTTACATGTGGAGGGATCGGTCTACACTACATCGTCTAATTTTAGCTCTATTGAATCATGGCAGAGTTAAACTGATAATTAAATCACCTAAATTTGGATATGTAGAAATGGAATTTTTATTCGCAGTGGATAATGTGTACGCGATTTCGAGATAAATTCCATTGAAAACATTGAACAGTGTAGGTGTAGATCTTTGAAAGTAATAAAAATTCACCTTAGGTTAAACAAAACCAAGAAACGATAATTTAGAAGGTTTTAAAAATGAATGCTTTCGAGAAAATAGAAAGTCTTGCAGATACAGTAATCAAATTTATTACCTCAGCGTTTGAAATAGTTGAAAACCTGTTATTCGAAGCTTACAAGTTACAGAAACACTCAAAAACATTGATATCCCTATATTAATGAAGGTCAACAGATATCATTATGAAAGGTGTTTTCAGGATAAACGGAAGTTTATTTAAATTAGTTCTAATTTTATTCTTAATCGATAAAACAACTTTAGAAATTTTCTTTTGTTGGAATACAAACGTTGCAATAAACTAAATATAAAATTTGGACAACGATTTTTAAATTTTAGACTAGTATACGGAATTTTTAAAATGTTTCAAAATTTCACATTTGCCAATTTTAACAAACGTTTGGGGCCGTTTGTGCTGCAGTTTTTGTCCATGATAACTTAGGTGTTATTATTAGTTGAAAATCATTTGGTGTAGATCGGAGAATGTTTGCAGGTCAACACATCTTTTTGATTAGACTACGCGAAAGAAAGCATTTAAATGAATATATCGCTACATTAAGTAATTTGCTCATAAGGTGGTATTTTAAAAAAGTTTTATAAACTATAACATAAAAACTACATATCGGATTGCCGTCCAATTTCGAATATACAAACTAGGGAGTCTTTGCTAAATATCTTGTTAATGATCTGTAAAATATGTTGGATAGGGTGGCAGTTGTAGCCCAAACTTTCCAACATAACATAGGGTATATGTTTGAAATAATATTCTAGTATGATGAATTTAAAATAAATTGTGAAACAATAGTCACTAGGAGAATAGAGCCAATAAGGAATTGTTTAGATTATTAGCAACGTCGCGTTCGTATATGAGAGAATAGAGATTTTACAGTATCTTAACGCATTCTTTCTACCTGAAATTCTGACATTTCTCGTCTCCTATCGATTGATGGATTATTAGATGTTTCCTTATGGAGAAAAATATTGCAGTCCTTAACATAGAATGAAAATAGATAATCTGGTTTAAATTATTAAAAAGGTATTTATTTATCATTAAGGTAAAAGTTTTCAAATGGGAGGTTTAACAACACCTTAGCGTACCTTTTATAACCTTTACTAAACGCTGAGGTGTTTTAATGTTACCATTGCGTTATTTTATTTTTAATATTTATTATATATCTTTATTTGAGTTTGGTTATCTACATATGTATTCGTATTTAGAATTATAGTTCTGTAACCTATTACCCCGTTCTTATAACGGCAGCTAGCAATTACACTGTAGAAGAAAGTGTGATAGATCTGCACTTAAATATATTTCAACGGTTTATAATTTAGTGACCGTTGGATACTATTTGCTTCCGGGAGTATATAAATGTGTACACTAGAAAGAAAACAAACAAGTTCTAATAAGAATTTAATAATAAAAATAAATTATTCAAAAAGGATAATGTTTAAGAAAATGAAAATGAATCTAATTTCATACCTAACATTTTATATGAAATAACTTTATTTAAGAAATTAAAACAATACTTAGTCAGACCTTCAATTTACTGATTTCCTTGAAAATTTACGATCCGGTATCAGTAGTAATGCTAAACAATTCTGGTGCAAAATGTGACATAACCTCACTCTTCAAGTTTGGCGGCCATCTTGTGGGAGGAGTCAGTGGGACCCATCTTGTAGGAGAAGTCGGCAGCGGCCATTTTGTGATGGGCCATTTTGTGCGTTGGGGTAGCCGGACTTCTTGTGGCTGGGGGTAGTCGGCTATCTTGTGGGCGGTAGGTGTAGGGATAGTCGGTCATTTTGGGGCAGAAGTCAGATATTTTGTCGGCGGCCGGCGGTTATTTTGTGGCTGTGATTGGGGGCGTCGGCCATTTTGGGGCGCGGACTTAGCGTGGATATCGTCATGATGTAAGGATACAACATGTACACCTTTTTGTAATAAAGACAATTAATTAGTAAAGAGTCAGCCATTTTTAGGCGTGGCGGCATAGGATTGAAAAAAATCGGATTTAACATGAACAATATATGCATGTTTTGTAGTAAAGTTTTCCTCAGTCTTTTTCACACAATTAGCATGCGATGCATGTTTTTATCAGACAGACAGGAAATGAGTCAGATATATAATTAGTCGATGACCCCATTCCTTATCATAGTAGCAGGAAATGTATTGAGATTAGCATGTGTAAGCATTTTCTTATCAGAAGGGAAATGAGTCAGATAGCTGCCATCAAAAGAGGCCGATGACCTCATTTCTTATCAGAGTACCAGGAAATGTATTGAGATTAGCATGCGAAGCATTTTCTTAGCAGCCAGGAAGTAGGTCATATTTATGATTAGCCGATGACCTCATTTCTTATCGCAGTATCAGGAAAGGTATTGATATTAGCATGTGTAAACATTTCCTTATCGGACAGGAAGTGGGTCAGATTTATAATTAGCTGATGACCTTATTTCTTATGACGTTTACACACTCTATTTGCACAAGTCTTATATATATATATATATATATATATATATATATAGTGTGTTATATAGTTGAATGTCAGTATTGCAGGTGGTTAATCTGGGAATGATTTTAAGGCAAAAAGTTCACATAAACATAGGTCCGTTTTCGGTTTATTTTTGATATATTGAGTGATGAATAAGTTTTTTTTTAAATATTTTTTTTAATAACTCCGGAACTACATCAGATATTATTATAAAACTTTGAGGGTGTAAAGTAGATGTAGAAACACAACTTTTTTGATAATAATCTATGTTTAATGTTAACCACTGGCGTCCAAATTAATTTAATCTTGACTACTTTGATTGGGAAGAATGGTACGTCTCTGCTTTTTTTAAAAACAAAAATTATTTTATGAATGATATACTATTTTACTAATAAAACAGATGTCTTGGATTTTTGTCGTATCTTCAACTGGTTCTCAGTAAAAAAATAAAGTACAACAACTGTCAGTAAGTGAAAATAAACAAATTTAGTTAACTGTTAACAGATAAATAAAGATACTGTAAAACAAAACAAACACAGAAAAACTAAATAAGGTGCTGGAAATGCCCTCCACCCCCAAGGATGCATGTTTCAACTCTACGTCGCATATTAGCCTTCACTCTTTCAAAAAACTCTGGAGTATTCCCTAGTACATCCCAAGAAGCTTTAATGCGATTTCATAGTTCTTCTACAATGTTAACTGGAGTGGTATGAGCCAGAGTTTTAAGATGCTCCGATAGGAAAAAGTCCAAACTATTTAAATCTGGAAACCTCGGCGGCTACCACGACCTATCCAGCGGTCATGAAATGCACGATCTAAATATTCTCTTGCTTCTAAATTAAAACAGGCTGGTGCGCCATCATGCATGACGTCTTCTAATTAAATTGGCCACTTCTTCAAGCAATATGAGCAAATTCTTCGCCAGAAATCGACTATAAGTATGGCCGTTGAGTCTTTCCGGTAGAAAAAATGGCCCAACTAAGAAATTTTCGACAATTCCACCCCAAACATTTACAGAAAATTGCTCTTGATGATTAGATTCCAAAATTGCATGTGGGTTTTCTTCGGCCCAAACATGACGATTGTGGAAATTCCTAATACTGCCTCTTGAAAAGTTAGCTTCGTCTGTGAAGAGTGTCTTACATCCAAACAAGGGATTAAGCTCCATCTGCTCCAAAAATCATTGACAAAGGTTAATTCGCAAAGGTAAATCCCGGGGAAGTAAAGCTTGGGCCCGTTGAATATGATACGGGTATAACAGGAAGTCGTGAAGAATTCTCCAAGCCAAAACATGTGAAATATTTAAGTTATATCCAACTTTTCGAGTACTAAGTTTAGGATTTTCATTAATTGTATTTAGGACTGCTTCTTCAATTTCTGGAGTTCTTGTAGTACAATGGGCTCCTTTTAATTGATTGTTTGACTTAAAAGTACCTGTTTCAGCCAAC
>JAHWXV010342749.1:0-12900 GCA_024586415.1 Phrixothrix hirtus
GAGGCTATTTTTGTTCAATTGAGGATCACAATTTAATGCAAATTCTATGTTTCAAAATTGGTTAAAAGTGGTTAAACGAGAGGGGGCTATTGATTTTTTAAATATACTTACATTGTCAGAAAAATCCGTGAACTGATAAAAAAAACAAACACAATTTTGTTGCGTCAAGGTCAGAGTATCAATTACATTTTAGATGAGTGTTGTAAACAGCTGTAACTATGCGTATTGCAATAGTAAAGAATTGCACCAAGAATGGCTTGAAGATATTATAAAAACGATTTTATGATAACATTTCGAAAAATTTTATTTTTAGGATAGGGTTAAAATTTGGGTTCCTGGTAGCTTTATCTCCTATCCTTTACAAGGATATCCATTATATCGGACGCACTATGTATATACTGCGTGTTTCAACAATGTGTGCGCAGATTTTAACATCGAATTCTTCTCATCAAATAAAACAAAAAGCTTTTATAAACGTAGGCCCAAAACTCAACCGTTTTGTAGATACAGGATGTTAAAGTTTTTAAAAATTAGTTATTTACTTGATATACCTCTTAAACAAAAAAAACTATATCTACTTCAAACGTGGTACTGTGAATTAGGATTAAATTACCGTAGTTTTTGATCAGAAATCGTCATTTTTGAATATGGCAGTAACGTAGATGTAGTGGGTTCAGAAAATATTTTACCCCCAAAACTTCTACGCCAGTGAACAAAATCCTGGTTTTTCCCAAACTTTGGAAGCTCCCGTTCACTTTCCTCAAAAAATATAGTTTTTATGCATATAACAAAATGCAACCGTTTTTGAGATATTTGCATTTAAATGTTTCGAAGCGTGTCACTAAGAATTTGCTTCCCTATAGTCTCAAATATCGTTCTACATCAAGTAATAAGTAGAAATGATAAATAATATAGCGAACTGCAAAATACCATGTGATTAAGAAAAATTCAGTTGTATTTTGTAATTTTAAAATCAAATTCGGTTTCAGTGTTAACAGCTAACAAATTTAAAATAATTAACCATTAGTTTCTTAACAAAAATAATTGAGGAGTTACCCGCCCCGAAACTTTAAATGCAAATATCTCAAAAGAGATTACGTTTTGGATACCCAAAAAGAATACAGTTTTTGAAGCCAATGCACGGGAGATCATAAATTTTGGAACAAACGACGATTTCGTTCATTGATGTAGAAAATTGGAAGTAAAATAGTCCCCATATCTGCATCATTGCCTTATTCAAAATTAAATAAATTAATATAATTTAAATGAACTAATATAATTTAATGCTAATTCACCCTACTAAGGTTGAAGTAGACATCGTTTTTAGTTTAAGAGATATTTAACATAGACAATTCAATTTTAAAAACCTTCTCCGAAACGGTTGAGTTTTGTACTTATCTTTGTATAAGTTTTTTTTTGTTATTTTGTTAATGGGAATTTGCTGTTAAAGGCTCCGCACACATTTTTGGAACATCCTGTATATTTATCTTTTTTATTATTTAATATTTATAATAGTAAATATATTTATTTTTTAATTTACTTAAGCTTTATCCAGCTATATGTGCAAAAATTTGTGTCGGTCGAGCATTGAACTCGGGACCTCTTAGTGGTTAAATAAACGCTCTATCGCACTGAGCTACCTAGGCCATTGTCAAGCACTGACACATATCCACAAACGTATATAATATGAGTTGTCAGAAAAGCTTTTAAACTTAATCTGACAAGATAACAAATTTTATAAAGACTTTAATTGGGATTGATTATAGTGAGCCTGCAATCCGCCCACGATCAAGCAGAGACATCTATTGCAATAGTTGCTAAATTGTACGTATAAATTATATGACTTTAATTTTTACTATTTCTAATACTAAATATGAAACTGAAGAAAATTAAAAATTAATTATTTTTTTCTACGCCTACGGGTATTATATTATACATATAATATCAGTATTCCTATTCAGTTTATAAATACGCAATCATAGTATTATAAATATTATGCGGGAATATTCTCGTTCTAGTTACGGTATAAAGACAAATAGTGATGTCTAATGGAAGTTTTAGCTATTAAAAAATATTTAATAAAATAAATTGTATAATAAAATTAATGACATTCTGAGTTATAAAAAAGAATGATTTACATCAAGAAACTGGTATTTTGGTGCCACCTAATACACAGGGTTAACTTTGGAAATTAAATTTTTATTAGTCGTAATTTCTTGATTATTGTAATTAAGGTTTTGACAGTTTGTTGAAAACTGTATAGTTTCAAAAACATTCCACAGAAACCATTTGCAGTCGTAGAAAAAGTATTCTCTCCAACTCATGTGGATCAACCATACTCACCTAGGGCTCGTGTGACAAACTTCCACTTGCGCAGAATATGCCTTATTCCACACTTGTTGCAAAATATACTATTAAATGGTCAAATATAGGAAAGAATATTTAAATATACAAACTCTGACAAACTGATATGCAAATTTTGTAATGATTATAACTTCCATACTATTTTGCATACAGCAGTGTTGGTAACATTGATCGCTAGTGCTTGTCCTACCATTTCATTTGGCAACCTGCCACGTCCGGCGAAACCGTGATTTGGTTACCGAAATGTCTTTCAGAGACAATGATGTTGTATACGTTAGGAATAAAACCGGTAAATGAGCGAAGAGTATTTTGCATTAGCAAAAAAGAAATAAGTTGATATAATTGAATTCATTAAAATCGCTATATTGGAATCGCTTGAAAAAACAAATTATACATTGTAAGTTCGGTCGGTCGTAACAATCATGCAGAGCCGCCAAGACGTGAAATGTGATACCCAGGTGAGAATTCTTTGAGAAGGCGCTTAAAATCTTTTACTACTTGTTGAAACCAAATAGGGCCATCGCTAAATTCGTTAGGTTCTTGTTTTAAGAGTTATTTTTGGAGAACGCCTCGATAACATACTCACTAGGTTCGCCGAATTTTCTAAGCTGCCAAATAATGTACTATACCTAGAATTAATGATCAATGTCATCCGTACCTTTCTATTCTGACTCGCATGGTAATTTTTGTGAGCGGGAGCTTAATCTGAAGAATAACGTTTAAGCTTTCTGGCGAATCTGAAACGTGACTACGTGACAAAGACAAATCATGCAAATCCTAAACAATAGTTTACCTATACAGCTGGCAGGGAATGCTGCGTCGATGCGGTGGCGATCCAGAATAGTGGCCTAGTCCACGTTAGCTTCATTCTAGTACCAGAGATACACATTGTGTAAGATCGTCAAAGCCATGTGGAATGCGGATACGAAATGGGATAGGTCCATCAGGATATAAATATGCGCTAATTGAATAGGTAATTGAGATGTGGAATGTGAAAGAAATATATAAGTGAGAGAAAAAAATACTGGATGAAATGATCGATGGGCGAATAGACGTGTTATATGGATATGAAACGATGCAGAAGGGTAAGGATGTTAAAATCTTTCATAATCTGAATATTGGTTTATAGTTAGAATGCAAAAATGTAAACATGTTGCACAATGTGTGGAACTGATCTTATATCAGCAATGTAATGCGCAGAACAATCAGAAATTGTAATTCCGCAGTATTTGTTGAGTAAACAAAAAATTGCGATAAGAAGAAGTACAATTTTCCATGTTGCGCTCTAATAAATGAAATTTATTCAAGAGTATATTAAATTACTGTAATCTAAATTAAAGCGCATTTTAGCTAGGGAGTTTCAGTAAATGGTTGGTGTAAGAAGATGAAATGCTGATAGAATTCTGAAATCATATGGGGCTGAAGGAATAAATGACAATGCTACAGAACTGATAAGTTTAAGGATAACAAATAAATTACTTATACGAAATACTTGCTACAAACGTATAGTAAATCCACCTGTATATGTGGCAGAATGATAGATCTAAGACTATGAATTACTGAGACAGTTAGTGAAAGATACGGAAGTCTTATGAGGATCGGAATGTGGAACTGGCTATTTACTGGTTGTTCCTAGAATTGAGCTTAGTCGTAAGGAGCGTGAAGAAAGAAAGCAAACATGAAGTAAGTTAGAGCAAAAACGAAAAGATTGCAGGAAAGTAGTATGCCAGTACGGTATGCAAAAAAGTTAGACACGGAACTTTGACTACTTTAAGTTGGAACGCGACATTTCAACTGCAATAATTGACAGAACACGAAGGTTGCGCAATATGTCGAGGTGAAGTGTGTGATAGACGGCAACTAAAAAGGGAGAGAAAATTGTATGGTAAAATAAAATAGTGAGACGCGCTGAACGTGAAAAAAGAGGCGCCTAAGAAAATAACAATAGTAACTGATGAAAGAATGAAAAACTGATTGTTTAAAATATACAACGCGAAAAAACGTCAGCGAAGAAGACGGTGAGAATAAACAAAGGGTAACGAAGAGCGAAAGAAGGCGAAAATATGTAAAATGATTTTGGGTGTAAAATGCGAAAACAGTGTTGAAAGTAGAGGAAATGGAGGATTTATAATAGCGATGAGGGTAGTTTGAGTGTAGTATTGCCGTTTTTTAAATATTGTGTAACGAAGAGTGTCGTAAATAGTCAGAAAAGGCAAGTTTGGGAGAGAAAGTAAAAGAATGTTGCTGAGAATATTTTGTGAGTTTTTGCGAGCAAAAGTGTTGCTTACCTGTACAAGTAAAGAGTAAAGTGGAGGTAAGTGGAAGCAAAAATGACAGAAACTTGTGTGATGTGAAAAAAGTGAAGAAGCTTATTAGTATTTTAAAGAATGAAAAGGTTATTGGTGTAGATGGAACCACGAGTGGGGTGGCGAAGCATGATTGTCCTTTGCTGTATACATGAATGTGTGTGTATTTGAAATCTGTTTTTCAGAGTGGTCAAAGCGTTATAACATCGGAAGATCGCTGTCATAGTACCAGTATTCAAAGGAAAAGGGAACAAGTATGAGTGAGGAGTACGTCTGTTAAATGCACTTGGTAAACTATTTTCTAAAATACTTATTAACAGAGTGCGAGATAGTACTGAAAATAAGATCTGGAATTTTCAGTGTGGGGATAGGAATTATGTAAGCCAGATATTTGCATTACAACAGATACGACAGAGTACCTCAGAAGTCTTTAAATATTTTAAAATAACATACGATAGAAACAAATAAACTTCCACCTTTTTTATTGATTGAAACGCAAAGAATAAATTTGAGAGATTAAGGCCCGGTATTTCAATTATAACTTAAGCTTCAGCTTACTTAAGCGATACTTTGTTGCCGTGGAAATGATTATTATTACAATGGTTTCGATGCACACAGAGCAAAGTTTAAATAACCTAAAGCTTAAGCTAGTATTGAAATACTGGCCCTTATTGTTTAAATATAACGTCACATAAATGCTGAGCATTACATTGGCGATACCCTTCCAACCTCTAACTTACATTAATTAAGACCCTTTGAAGTACATCTAGGGATATGTGGGAAATTTCATTCGCAAATTACCATATACCTTCAATTTAAGGTACCTCCACAGAAAGTCGAGATAGTTCGGGACTTCTTGGAGGCCAATTCATGTTATCCATCCTTGAGATTGGGCTTTCAGAAAACAAACCTTGCAGCATGGCAATTGTGGCATTATATAGGAGACAAGTTGCTCAATCTTGTTCGAACCACGGGTTGTCAGTGTAATTTAACGGTTAATGCAAATCTAATATGAAATGTTGATTAATGAACTAACTTGCAGATGCTCTTTAACCAATTGAAGAACGAGTTCTACACTTTTATTATTCTTAGAGGATGGCCTGACCGACGCGCTAGCATGGCGGGTCCTGTAAATTGAAATAATTTTAACTAATACAATATCGTAGTAGAAGTTGAGGCCTGCCCAATATCGTGTAATCTGTAATGTTTCCGATGCAGACGTCGTGCAGTAACCAACAAATCACTGTTTTGATAATAGGCGCGGATACCGAATGCACATTGTTCACCCGTACAGTTCACATGGCTGCCGAATCTCCCAAAACTATTCTTGATTGCGCTACTTTCTCCACCCACATATTGTGTGTAATTTGTCAAGCAAATAATGTGTATGATACGATGACTAAAAGGAAAATATGGGAAGTTATGAAAGGGTACGGTGTATATAGGTATATCTTGAATGCAATAAAATACATGTGTGAATGATGCAAAGCATGCATGAAAGTAAAAATGGCATGAATGTGTATTTTGACGTATATATGGATAAATGTGAGAGGGTTGTGTGCGAGATAATAACTAATGTCAGAGTAGATGAAGTAGAAGTGAACGTTTCTCTATATGCTGATGTTAAAATCTTGTTGCCTGAAAACGCAGATGAACTGCAAAATATGTTAATCGGTTTGGATGAAATATGTAGGAGTATCAAATGAAAAGTGAATGCGGGGCAAACTAAGGTAAAGGTTTTTAATAGAGAGGAAGCAATTAATGCGATACTGAAGCAAATAAGGAAACTCGTGTATCTTGCTAGAGTGCTTTCGAAGGACGGTATCATGAGCAGTGAAATTTAAAGACGATCAAATATATGAACATGCGCGGGTCCAACAAATCATGTTAAAAAGGTAACTACAGTTGAATGCTATTTTTCATGAATGTGCTTAATAAAAAAATGAGGGATAAGCTTACGAATGTTTAGGTACAATAATAGTGTGCGAAAAAGGCTATCCAATGTTTATGAAAGAAATACACTAAGATGGCTTGGACATAGTGAACGAATAAATATAAACCAAATGGTAATAAAAAGATGGGGTACAGAAAATTCTGGCGAATGCGATTGAAGAAATTCTAAGGAAATGTAAAGAAGTAAACTTGGTATTGCCTAAGGAAAATGGAAAAAATGTTTCAGTGGGCAGCAAAGTATGCTTTATGGGTCTAGGACACAAAAATAAGGGGTTATAGAGTTGATGAATTTTCGTTATATGTTATAATTAAAATATATTTCTGAATAAGAAATAACTAATAAATTGAAGATCAAATGTAATGCCACGGAAATACTACGATTTCCACATCAAGCAATTGTATGGCTTGATAATATGCAGGGAATAATTGAAAATCGGCGATTTCAGTTTAGATTTATTGAAACATTCACAACCTTCTGCAGGTTTTTAAAGCTCATTTCTAGAAAAAGTTATGGAAATGGTATGTAACTTTGTTCGATGACCTATCACGTTTTAGCTTACTGGCAATCAAGTACTTGAGTTACATTCATATTACCATTGTTAAGGACATTTTACCAGAATCGAAAAAAATTATAATTCAAAGCCTCGGGGTAGTCCAAGAATCTCCTGTAAATGTTTATACATACATGTGGATTGAGAGAAAGTAATGGTTCGGCGGTTGGTCAATTTATGTCGCTTTATTTTAATAACTGTTCCTATATGAGCCATTTTGAAGCATTAGTAATCTAGATTGGTCGTCTGATTATACCGGGTGTCCCACTTAGCGTAATGAGATGCCACTTAGGAACTAATAGTCATAGAGTTTCAGAAAAAAATCTTATTAAGGAAAGTTGTCAATGGAAATTGCTGGTAATAGTTTTTAAGTTCCTTATTCTACCGCCAGGGTGGTAACTGCTATGAGCATTTAAAAACAGCATTTTTCTAGAAAATATGCCACTATAAGTTTATCAAACATATACTACCATCGCATTGCTACTAAAATTCTACATCTTCTTTGTAAAACTGTTTTCACTGTAAGACGTAAATAAAGCCTTGAGGGGAGGGGGAATTTCTTCGGAATAAGTTGGCTATAACTTACGTTTGACCTAACCGAATTTAGTAAACTTGGTCTCATTAGAATGAGAAGATTTTCTAATTACAATAGAAAAGTAACCAAGGGTTTCCCAATAGGAACGATATGTTTTTAAAATTAAATAAAATACAAAATATCTGAGGCAAAAGCAAAAATTTTTTTTTATTTTATAACACCACTTATGATAATTATGTTTTGGATAACAAATTATTCAAATGTCCACCTCGGCTTCATTTGCATGATTGAATTCGATGAACCCAATTTTCGATAACTTTTGCAATAAATCAGGTGCAATGTTATTAATGCAGAGCTGGATGTTCAATTTCAAAGCGTCAATAGTTCGAGGTTTGTTGGCATAGACCAACGACTTTAAGTAACCCAATAAGAACAAGTCCAAATGTGTTAAATCATAACTTCTTGGAGGCCAATTAACAGTTCCATTTTTGGAGATAACAGACTCACCAAACTTTTCTCTCATTAACTCCATAGTTCCATTGGCTACATGTGGTGTTGCACCATCTTGTTGAAACAACAACCCTTGCAAATTCATTTCATCCAATTTTGGCCATAAAAAATTCATTAACATTGATCGATAACGCTCACCAGTCACTGTTACTGCATCTCCATTTGCATCTTCAAAAAAATATGGTCAGATGATGCCACCATGCCATAAACCACGCCAAACAGTAACTTTTGATGGATGCAAAGACTTTTCGTGAATCTGTAGTAGATTATTTTCACACCAAAAACGACAATTGTGTTTGTTACCAAAACCACTTAACCAAAATTGGACCTCATCTGAAAAGATAAGTTATTGCAAAAATCAGGATCAACTTCAAGTTGCTCTAGAGCACAATCAGCAAACACACGACGCTTATGATGGTCACGTGGCTTCAGTTCTTGGGTCAACACAATCTTATATGGATGAAAACGAAAATCTTTTCTCAAAATACGCCAAGTTGTGATCCTTAAGGGGCCAAGTTCTTGAGCACGTTGATTTATCGACCGATTTGCATCTTCTGTAACACTGGCACTTACAGCATTAATATTCTCTTGGTTTTTTGCATTTTGTTGTCTTACTGGTGTTCTGGTATCGTGTAAAGTGAAATTTGTTTCGAATTTTTGAACGATTCGACGAATAGCAAGTACCGAAGGGCGATTATGTGGACCAAAATCTTTACGAAGATCACGTTGGGTTTGAATAAAAAAACGATTATTTTTATAAAATTTTTGGATAATAACCAAACGTTGTTGAAAAGTGTATTGTGTCATGATGAATTGTCAAACTATACTAAAAACAAATGACAGCTAGTAAGATTTCTACAATTTTTGATGTGGTTGCTATGATGTTTTAAAAACATATCGTTCCTATTGGGAAACCTTTTACAATGACATTTTTCGCTACCGCTTGGGAGCTCTATTGGAAGAAATTCCAGATTTATCATTTTTCTTGGAAATTTTAAATAGAACGACCTAATTAGTATATCATAATCGTGAAACATATTAAATTTGGAACAAAAAATATTCAAATGCAAGTCGATGTCGTCATTAGTTTCGGAGATATCGCCAAAAGAATAACTAATAACACGTAACTTGTTAGAAGCAATTACTTTCGTAGTTTCATGCCATGAAAAATTTAAAAAATTTTTAAAACATTTTATAATTATGTAATTTTTTACTTGACTGAAGTTCTCTTACCTGTCGATGCCATAGGTATAAAATAGTTTATTGAATTTTATTATCGTGAAAAATGATAATTAATTAGTTGTTGTTTTCCGTACCTTCCTTCACACTTTATCTAGGGTTAGGAGAGGTCAAAATTATATGAAATATACAATTTGAAGTGCCTTTAAAGGCAAATGGGCCAAACAACAATAAACACAACAAACATCTTAACGTTATTAATTAAATCAAGAGTCAAACGATAAAAACTTGTCAGAATAAATAAAAACGTATACTTTATAAATTTTCAAAATGACCACTGTCCTTCAAAAGACTACGACTACATCTATTACGAATATCATAAACGGCAGTTTCTATTTCAGCTCGAGAAATCGCATTTTTGGCACTTGGAATTCTTTCTATCATGTTCTGCCGTGTAGTTGGATGTGACTGATAAACAATATCTTTTAGCCTTTCCCACAAGTAAATATCTATTACGATTAAATTCTGAGGTCAGGGTGGCTACAGGAACAAACTACCTCCTCCAATCCAGCGATTTGGGTAAGTAATGTTGAAAAAGTCGCGATCCCTTTCAGAAAAATGTGTCGGGCATCCATCAAGTTGATACGAAAGGAATCCTCTTATTGTATCATTTCTCAAAAATTCTAAGTATGTTTCGCCATTGAAAATAAATAGTTCGATACTCCTATGCTCTAAAATTCCGCACTACATATTAACACTCCACCTGCTTTTGTGATCAACTTCCTGCATCCAGTGAGGATTTATTTCCGATCAATAGTGCATATTGTGTAAATTAACTCTGCCACAACTGATAGTATACAAGATGTACCAAATTAATGTCCCTTCGGCCATCATCAAAATTACATTGTTCATTTTAACTCATAGATCCTTTCAGATTCGGTTAGGTAAATCGATATCTATAAAAAGAAAATCCACCGAGGGCTTGCCCCAATGCTCAAATCTATCACTAATCCTATTCAATATCTATGTGAACGACATGCCAAAACTGAGCACCTTCAAAAACGCTGAACTATTATAGTTTGTGAATGACGCTGCAATTATAATAGCGGATAGAGACATGGTAGTCACGAATTCTATCATGAGATAATGCCTAAAGACAGTAAATGAATATGCAGTAAGATGGAAAATCGCCATAAATGACGAAAAAACGCAGGTGGTATGTTTTTCTACTAAATCCGGAAAAAAGGAACAGCTAATCGTCAACAAGAGAACGGTCGAAATTAAATCGAAAGCCACGTACCTTGGACTTATTTTTTATCGCAATCTGAATTGGAAGGCCCATACTACTATGAGCGCAGGTTATGTCAAGTCCCAAACGAATAAATTATACCCGTTATTAGGAGCTCACAGTCAGCTCAAACTAGAACTAAGAAATAAAATTCTTAAAACAATACTACTTCCATGCCTAACATACGGGGAGGAAGTATACATCAAAGGCTCTTCAGCAGTACATGCCAAAATCACTACCACCCAAAATAGATTGCTGCGAATGATTACCGGGGCCCCATTTTATATAAGAAACGCTGAGCTACGCAAAGATATGCAAGCCGAAGATTTAGTTGATAGGGCGACGGAACGAAGAATCAGACTGAAGGGAATGCTGTCTACCCACCAATCTAAACAAATCCAGCTTATTGCCATGTACATATCTTAATAAGGCCTACCGCACGGTATTAACCATCCCGACAACACTCCCTAACTCGTCGGGGCTGGGAAAGCACATCTACATAGTCTCCGACTAAGTACCTGACAGTAAGGGTGTAAAAAAAATTACTGAATAATGGTCAACCCAAAATTCAAAAAAAATCAAGATGAAATGCTAACAATGATACAATTACCAAAGCTTGATTCAACTGACATTTCAGTTCGTTTGTTACCATCATAGAATCCTGCCGATTTTGTTTCCTGACTGAATAGATAATGTTTTAAACGGCGAGGCAGGAAACTAAACTTAAGGCAATAATTAAATTAAATCATAATAAAATTGGTAAAACAAATTGAATGAAAAGTGAAAAACTACGTAATCATAAAATTTTTTAAATTATTTTTTAATTTTTCATGACCTGCTTAACCATGAAACTTTGAAAACAATTGATTCTAACAAGTTATATGTTATTAATTATTCTTTTGACGATATCTCTGAAACTAATGACGATATTGATTTACATCTTCAACATTTATTATTCAAAATTAAATGTGTTTTACGATTATGATATAATAATTGGGTTGTTCCATATAAAATTTCCAAGAAAATTGATAAAAACTGCGATTTATTCAAATAGCGGCTCCTAGCTGTGGCAGCAAATATCATGGTTACTTCTTTAATGTAATCAGAAAATCGTCCTCTCTCTAATGAGATCAAGTTTGCCAAATTCAGTTAAGTTGAACGTAAGTTATAGCCAACTTATTCCAATGACATTCCCCCTCCCCTCCAGGGTTTATTTGCGTTTTACACTGAAAAATGTTTTACGAAAACAGATGCAGAATTTTAGTAGTAATGCGATGGTAGTATTTATTTGATAAACTTATATTGGCATATTTTCTAGAAAAATGCTGTTTTTAAATGCTCATAGCGGTTACCACCCTGGCGGTAGAATAAGGAACTTAAAACTATTACTAGCAATTTCTATTGGCTACTTTCCTTAACAATTTTTTTTTCTAAAAGCTCTACGACTATTAGTTCCTGAGATATAGTACCTCGTTACACTTAGTGGGATACCTGGTATAGTAGCAGTTCATAGCAATCTACCTCTTTTTATTGCTATGACAGCCATAGCATCATATTCCCCTGGATATTGTTAACATTTAAAAGTCATACGTAAATTCTACACGATTTATCCTATATGTAAGAAGGTTGTTGTTTTATTTGTTCTAACATAGAATTGCAAATATATACTCATTGACATAAAAATTGGAACACCAAGAAGGGGTTGGAATTTCCGGCTGAAATTTTTGTAAGAATATGTTATAGTAATAAATGATGAAAATTTGGGAGGAAAATCTTTATTAGTTAAACAAAATTTTATAGTAATTGCTAATAATGTGTGGTGCGACCTCTATGAATTACACAATGGGCGCGTTTAGGGAATATAACTGTCTGTAACCGTTGAGAGAGTTGAGTGACAACCGTTCCCTAAACGAGTGCGCTGAGCAAGTGCTGACTTTCCACTGTTGCATAATTCTATCAGCATAAAATTTTCTGTTGTATTTGGTCAGAATATGCTACCTCACCTCAAATTAATAAGGTGCTTAATATTTGAAAACGTTTTTTTATATTTGTTATCAATGGAAATCGTTCCACAAATGTTTATATTTCCTAATTATACTATGGTAAAAGATGAAAATACGAGGGTTGCCTTTTAAGTAGTTACAAAAACTAGGAAAGAAAACAAATTTTTTGGAACAAACTGTTTTATTGTTTTTCAAAATATTCAGCTTTAAG
>JAHWXV010342951.1:0-12296 GCA_024586415.1 Phrixothrix hirtus
CTCTTTCCAATGGTATGTAAATTGTTTATTTTGAATTTATACTTTAATAAATACGAATTTATTAAATTGGGCCATTCATTTAGAATAACCCTGTATATGATATTTATGTACTGTAATTGTCGTCAAAGCAATTAAGGTTTGTCCTTTAAAGGGATTTTAAGCCCATCCTCAATTTAGTTTTTACAGTAAACACGAACCTCTATTGCATTGGCTAATGTTAAGGATTATTGTTCCATATTTTTAGTGAGTAGTGAATTATCTTCAAATTTTAATCCCATTTGTGTATTAGTGAAATAATGAATTTTAAACAATAAAATGTGTCTTGTACTCAACTAGTTCTTTTATTTATTTCAAACATCACTTTGCCTAATATTATAACTACTCAGTGTGCGTCTAGTGAATTTAATTTTGTTCCAGAATTTTGTTATTCTGCAAAGTAAATAAGAAAGCATCTTTTTCACTTAAAATTTAAAACGTAAATTACAATGTAAATTACCTTCAGCATTTTTAAATAATTTTATGTCAAGTACAGCATATTTTGAACCTTGTACCGCGTTATCTATACTTGAAAATTCTAATAGGCAATTTACTTCATTTTTGATACACAGGGTGTATCAATAGTCTCAGTTCATCTTTTGTTTCATTATTGTTAGATAAAGATCTTGGTCAGTTATTCACCAGGGAGGGCTTCCTCCCTGATTTTATAATAAGGTTAGCACTCCACAACATACTGGTGAGCACTTTTAACACTAGTATATCCCTTTCAGCTTTTGATCCCATATCTGCAGTACCATTAGAGTGCCTGTCTCCACTTTTAAGGTAGGTCACTAACATTGTTAGTGTTTCGCAAATGTCGCCTGGTAGCAGTTTCGACTAAAGAACAGTGGCGCCCACCTTTTACCGATTTTGTCTTGATTTTACAGTGTTTATCCTCGAAAGTATAGACGAACCTCACCTCGCTCCATTGTATCTTTGCCGGCCTTGGTTAAACACTCGTGATTATTTGCCACATGCTTTGTTGTCAGTTTAGCCTGTGCCAAATAATTGTAGATATAAATAGAGAATCAAATATCTAAGACTTCCGTTAAGATGCCAACCACTCTCCTCTCTTCCTCTGATGGTCGCGTTCGCTTTGTTTGATCTGCAATACGTTACTATGAATTACTAAAATATTTGGACGTTGTATATTAAATCATATTTGTTATTATAGGTCTTAAAAATGAAATAAATTGGTCCAATAAAATGTAATATAGATCCTTGGATTACAGTAGGAAGGAATTTATTAGAAATCTTAAAATAAAAAGAGAATTGCATTTTCCTCATATACAAGGTGTTACCAAAGATATACTATCCTAAAATATGAATGTAAATATAATTATAGTAGCGGGACGTTACTGTGGATTCCTTCCCTAGGGCAAAAATCCCAAGCAATGCCCTTAGGATTCCTCTATGTTCAAACGAAGTCACCTGAAATAGCGGCTTACGGTCGGATGCTTCGTAATATTGATTCTCGTTACCCTGACAGCAACTACTTTACCATGGCCATTTTACTGCCACCTATTTTGCCATTAATTAAGATCTATTAACAAGATGGAAAGAGTAATAATATGTTGGAATAAAAGGACTTTCGAACGACATTAGGATTGAAAAGTTTCGCTAATAGAGTAGTATTACAAAAAAAAATTAGTGAAGATGTTGTGATGAATAGGTATGTTACAATCTTCAAAAAAAGAGCACAAAGTTTAACCCAGTAGAAATGGGAGAGGTTGGACAATACTATACACAGGATGATAAGTATATTTTAATATTTGAAAGTTAAACAGTAAACATCTATAAGTAGACACGATGTGAAGGGGGGGGGGGCGATGGAATATCAGCGAAGATGTTATTGTTTCAGAATTAATTCCTCTACAGGAGCAGCACTGGCCATATAAAATTGATGTAACTATGAATCAATTTCGCACTAGGTGTCGCTTACACAAATTGATATACAGGGTGTCCACGATGAAAAAGCATTATTTATCACACGTGTACCCAAGCCCGTTGTTAACATAAATCTGTAGGAATTTTTAATCTAACGTAAAAAAAATGTTCGTAAATTTTTGCGTAAAAATCTATCATGAATACATACCTATAATATTATTTACCATTAAACGTATTTAAAAACATAATAAGACTGTTTTGTTGACAAAATATCATGTGTGAAGGTCGCCAACTGTTTTAATAAAAAATAGTGGAACGTATTTCTTTAAATCATCTAAGTTTGCATGTATGTGGTAAAACACTATTGTTTATTAATTATAATTCTTTACGCGTTATTTATTATAAACCTATTTGGTAAATATCTTAAATTGAGATAAGTTTTATAAGTATAAATTACGAAAATTTTAATGAAATTCATTTATCGTTTAGATTTTTAACTATTTTCACAAAATTTTAATTATATCCAAAAGAAGCGAGTGCAAATAATAATATGTTTAAGCTTGACCACAGTAATATGTTGGACATCCCAAATGATAAAACTAAAGAAAAATTGCGCACGCCAAACTTAATAATAGAAACGGGCTACGTGTTTTATAAGTTTCAAAAAAGTATTCATAATTTTTCGATTTATTGTTATTCTAGTTTATGTTGATTTTTTAATATTTACTTAGAGATTCGCTTTTTTTTACTATATATAAACAAAAATTAAACGTATTTCTTAGTATTTATCGTTTTTTAATCAATTATACTAATATATCAATTCCCGGTTACAGTAGTCAATCCCCTGCGGTACATTTTTACAAAATTATCAAAAATTTGTAAATTAAGAAAATATTATGACAGCTTCCACCTCGGTCCGATAACACTTATAATTCACCCTCTTGCAAAGTTCAAATATTTGCTTTTCCTAAATCAAAACCCCTTGAGACAAAGTTTGTATATAGACTTTCCCCATAGTGGAGAAATGCCCATATGTCGACCGCAAATTATTTATTTCACTCATAACAATCTGTTTTGTAGCGTTAGAATCATATTCCTTCCATTTATGTAATAATACATTATGACCAGGCTCCCTTTTAATAGTGTTGTGATACCGTGGATCATCTTTTTTCCACAGGCATGGAAGCCACCTATATATTTCTACAGGTTCTGTAACAAAGTCCTGATTTTTCTCCATCACCAAGAATAAAAACGTATCTATAAGCACGTGCACCTGTATGCTGATTCGCTGTAATAAAAGTAGGAACGAATAGACATGTCTACAAAGCAGTAAAACTTACAACTGGTACGACATTTGATGGTATTTCAATCGAGCCACGTTTCAGTTTAAGTTTAAGTTAAACGGTAACCTAGAATATCTGGGCGGTGGTCCTCAGACATTTGACCTTGAACTGGTCTAGAAGGCATCTAGTTACTCTACTAGATTCGCATCCTGAATGATTAAAAATTATGACAAATAATGGTTAATGGTAGAGCCATGTGTTGTTTATATTAGGAGGTATTTTAATATAAATAAAATACAGAAGAAGATTCCTCCTAAAAATGACACGAATTTTAAAAATTAATTCGGCACAAGTGAAAAGCCATGAAACTATAATATGAACAATTGTACGGCTTCTCACCAAAAGATTTTTATAACCCATTTAAATAGACAAAAACATAAAAAATTTTATTTAATTTTTATAATTCGTGCCATTTTTAGGAGAGATCTCTTCTCTATTTTATTTATATTAAAATACCTCGTAATATAAACAATAGATGACTATGCCATTACTTGTCATCAACACACCCACGCAGGTTAATGTAAACGAGAGTTTTGCATTTTGAACTAGCGTGCACAGCCACCCAGCACTGATGAGCTCCACATAGGGCGAAACCATTGGTCTGCTGGTGCTGTGTCACGCTGGCTGAAATTACAAACTTTTAAATGTTTGCCTATTTAGGCAGGTTGGTGAGAAGCCTTAGAATTGTTCATATTACAGTTTCATGGCTTTTCACTTGTGCCGAATTAATTTTTAAAGTTCGTGCCATTTTTAGGAGGAATCTTCTTCTGTATTTTATTTAGGTTAAAAATTATATTAAAGAATTAAATAAATGTCCAAGGTTATTAAAAAATAAACCAAAATTCTATGCAATACATTATTATTTAATTTAAAACTATTAGGCAACTTGTAACCTCAACATTTCATGCAAACATAATGAAAATCAAAGACAAAATACAATTAGAATTAGAACGATTCTACCCAATATTAAGTATGCTGTGAATTGAAATCATATGAATCCAAAGTCTAATTAAAGAACTAAACGATTTAGAATTATAATTAAATAAAAAATGCCCATTGCATTAATAGACAACGTATTTTTATAATTTTAACTGACTAATTTCTAATAAAAGGTTTAAAATTGTTAGCTTCGTCTTACAAACTTGTAGATTATTTACTTACTTTAAAAATAGTTATACCTCAACAATCCTAAAATTCAGAGTGCTTCACATTAGTTGTGTACGTGGCCACTGAATTCTTAACTAGATTTGCTAATAAACAGTGGTTTATATAAGTTCTCCTCTTATACGTAACGGCATTTCGTGGCCAAAGAATAATTAAAATGTAACATTTTGCTTTGCAAATGGCACAGTTGCCTTTCTTTCGTTAATTTAATTGTAGCGAAGACGCACTGCTTGTAATTAAACAATAAAAGGCAAATGATGCAATTTATCGATAGCAAATAAAAATATTTACTTCAAGTTAAAATTTTATTTGTTCGTACTGGCGTGACAGGTTTAAATTTTTGAGTTTAACCTGATCCTACTTCAGACATTACAATTGAATTTTACTTAAATTTTCCTTCAAAACAAATGGGAGATTGAGATACAGAAATTATTCGTTATTTACGAAAACTGTGGTACCAAAATGCAACTTGCATTCTCATGCACCTGGTCCGTCGGTAACTAATGATGCCTTTAAATTTCTATTCTAATATAGAAAAACTGGCACAACGCAAACAATTGGAACACTTGTTGAATTGTATTAGGTAATTACAATTAGAATAACCTTGAACTGCCACGAGTTCTAATGTACCCAGAGGATATTCTAAAACTCATACTATTTAACCAAAAAATACTGAACAATTGATTTTATATGCGTTGGAGACGAAGCTCCAGGCCAACCAACTATTTTAGTTTCCGCATATTTATCACAAATCCCTTTTTGGTTAAGTGTATTTAATATAAACATTTCCACCTTATCATATGTGTCGAATCCATTTGACTTGATTTAATTTCATCATAAATCATCTTAACTGGGTACACGAATATTCCATGGGCAATTACAAAGTATTAAACATTTTTAACGAAAACGAATTTACTGGTTATTCCTTAACTTAGACTTACAGATTAAATTTAAACTTTAAGAAGACGTGCGAATGGATGGTTTAAATTATTATTACTTACAAAGGCGTAACTTGACTTGACCAATAAATTATTATATCAACGAATATACCGAGAAATCCAAAGTTATTAAACCATATTTTACGAGTGTCGCAATAGATATTTTAAAAGTATGTTAAAAAACTTTAAAAATATTAACAAAGCTTCAAATTGTAACGCGATTTTAATATAGGTAGACAGAAGTCATCTCATAGGTTTTTCAATGAGACCGCACCTTGTATAATAGGTTTAATCCTGATCATATATCGTTACATATCTTTAATTGATTACAGCAGAAACAACTACTGAACCTCGGTTGGTATACAACTAAAACGTTTTAAAATTGAGATTGGCGACAATGGAAGAGTAACGACGAAATATTTAAGATCGTGTTCGTGAAGTACATGAAATAAAGTCTTGTAAACAAAAAAATTGAATATTTTCAACAAAATCTACAGTAACATCGCACATAGAAAATACATTTCAGAAACAAGGTTAGAAGCATTAGACAAGATTAAAAACAACGAACTAAAGGTGTAAAAACTTTTAAGGAAGTTCATCAAATAAAAATCCGAATTCATCACAAATTATCCGAAAAAAAATCCGCAATTGACTGTTTAAATGACTTAGTATCGGAGGTAGACATGATCTAGGATATTTTGGATAATCCACTTTAAGCCTTTAGCTATTCTAAGAAACGACAATATTTTAACCAGAGTTCTAGTAAATTCGACGCACCGTATACTGCCTAAACCTATGGATCGCCGCTTGGCTGTCATTGAAGCACAACGCAGCTGAGATATATGTCGGAAACAGCATCACAAATAACACTAATGCATATGCCAACAAATTAGGAAACCAGAAACCCTGTGTTTAAAAAGTAAAATGCGATAGTTATTACGTAACCGACGTATGTAACTAAAACAATAGCGGCGCCAAGAATAATACTTGATCTTAAAAACAGAGCCCTCGCTTAGTATTAGTTCTGATCTTTGAAATTTCATCCATTTCATATTATGGACAACCATAACGTACGATCCTCGTACTAACAACAATTTCAAAACCTATAAACGCGTCTAAATACCTATAACATCTATCTTTAATTTGGGAACACCCTCTATATAAGGAATTAATAACAAAATTAAATTAAATTTGTAAATTACCAGTATTTATTTGGTATCAAAATTTATAAATAAGGATTTTACAGGTTAGAACGAATTTCGTTCATAATAATGAACTTCTGAAAACCCCTGGTTTAGGAGTGTAAAAACAATTTATAACTTCAGCTTCTCACGAAATTATCTTTGTTGCTTTAAATAAATAGTAACCACGAAACTCTCCTTTTTACGGCAATTTCAAGGTGAAGTAATACAATATTAGTTAGTTGAGACCAGAGCTCTCGAGTGCAAACACGTATTAGTGAGGCGTGACGTTATCATTAGGCACTGCGGTTTCCAAATTCAACGTGCGAGCTAGCCACCCGTATCATTTACCGACTATCTGAATCATAGCGAATTAAGCAAATTGGCGCTCCATGCGAATCAATTAAGATTTAAGTCAAGTTCCGTAGTCCACGTTCAAATTAGCCACAGAGATCATAGAGCGTTTGGAAAGCATTGAATTCCGCTGCTAAAGTCGCGAATCACAACTATTCACAAGTAAGTGGCCATTTTTCTGTTATTAAGACCTTTTCCACTTGATAAACCAACAAGTTCACTAAGAGGAATTCGACCCTCACCCTCCAATATTTATTTGGTAACATTTTGTAGTTCTATTATGTGAATTCTTTCAAATTTAAGGTAAAGAAAAATAGTTAGTATAGTTAAATATTGCAATTCTGGACCACCCTTAACGCAAGGGGTCAATACTCTGTTAATAGTTTAAGTAGATTTTAAATAAGTAAGTCGGGGATCCCTTCTTCTTTTTCTAGTACCGTTTTGCTAGTTAGTAAATAATTATTTAGCTATTTGTGCTCTAAGAGCCTGTATAAGTTATATTATTTTATTATAACCATTTAGTCAAAGCTAGATGCTCTAATTATTTCAGAATTTTTCGTAATCTTAGTAATAAGGATTAAGACTAACTTTCTTATAGGAAACTAATAAATTTAAGTACTTAAGGAACACTCCCACATTGTAAGTCTAACAGTACAATTTTAAGGGGGCTTCTCCAGTGGTCTACGAGAAACCAAGTACCTTGTAAGCATTCTCGAATACAAACATTGCATTTGCGGTTGGAATTAAAGTCCTTATCATTTAGTCTCCAGTAATTCAAACTTCCGTTTCAACAAGCAGATAAGGTGGCGGCATAAATAATGACTTTTACCCAATTTTCACTCTCTAAGGCCATACTGAATTTTTAGCTCAATTCTTACTAACAAATACTGTAAAAACCCCACGCTTCACTGTGGCTGCCGGATCAACGAGCTGATTTAGTATCAAAAACGGAATTTCCCTCAACTTTTAAAGGCCCAAAACATTTTCGTCCCGTTATAAACTGTCCTTAAATAACTCGGTCACTCTTTAATTAGTCAACTACTGCTCAGAAAAACCGTCAGAACTACAAGAACCACGGATTCAGAATGAAACGAAAAGAGCTCCCAAACAATAACCTACGCATGCCTTAACTTTGAAAATAAACGAGCGCAGTGCGTAATTACCTGAGAAAATTTTTATCGAGGTAATACCTAAAGGCAGAGGATAGTTATGACATAGATTTCCAGAATGTTGTAAAAGCAACTTGTAATGGTGTTGATATCTGGTATGCTCCATTAGACCTTGTGAGAACGAATAAAAATCAAATACACCTCAGCATTACACTAAGCGGCGACGTATTTGGCTATGGTTCCGCTGACCTTCCGCAAAAATTAACTATTTGACACAACGTCACGAGCTGTGTTTGTATGCATTGGAGGCGACTTTTCTTATTATTTGTACAATTACGTATTTAACCTAAAGCGTAAATTCTTTAGGCTAAATACGTCAACACTGACCGGTAAGGTGCCGATTCCTCAAGTAGGAAATGCTACATCGACCTAGAATGCGATCTAGGCTAGCAACCAGATCTACCTTTAAAAATATTGCTAAAAAGAACTAAATAAAAGCCTCGGACAATCAAAACCATGATGGGCACCTGAGGTTGAACAAGATTAGCCCACCTTGGAATCAACGTGAAAACATGGAATGGAAAGTGGGAACATGGAACGTAAAAGGGATGTATGGAAAGTAACGCGAGGTTTTGAGTGAAATAAGAGAAAAAAGGCTAGATGTGCTGTGTGTGAGTGAAACCAAGTAGAAAGGGAAAGAAATGATGGAGATGGATGAAGGAAGCTTAGGTTTCTAGTCTGGAGTAGAGAGTTGGACGCATGGTTCAAAGGGAGTGGAATTGATTTTGAGCGAATTCGCTAAAGCGCATGTAAGGGAGTTTGAATTGGTGCCTCCCCCTCTACTCTGGGTTCGAGTAAAGATAGACATCATGAAAGTAATGGTTGTAGAGTGCTATGCTCCGGTAAATGGTGATAACCAGAATGAATGTGAAACTTTTGGACAGAGGTAGAAGTGGCAATTAATGGATGTCACGTGAATTATAGAGTAATTTTACTGGGTGACTTGAATGGATGGGTGAGAGTAAGAAGAGAAAACATAGATCGTGTAATTGGCTCTAACGGCGATCCTAGAATGACTGAGAATGGGGAAGCGTTAGTTGGGCTATGCTTAAAAAAGGGCATGTTTGTATCGAATATGTGGTTTAAACATAACGAGATCCATTTATATACATGGGAAAGAGGAGGGTCCAGTAGCATGATTAATGTAATATTTTATAATGAGAGGTTACATGAATTGGTAAAGGACACACAACCTATGAGAGCTTCTGAATGTGGGACAGATCACTTTCTGGTAACGTCAAGGATTGAGATTGGTAGAAAATGGGTATATAAGAAGAAAGCAATTGTAAGAAAGACTAGAGTGAAAATGTACAGATTTCGGGAGGATAATTTGAAAGAGGAATATGTACAAAACGTACAGAAGAGAATGCTATAAGAAGAATCCGAATGGAAGTATGACATTAAAAAGGGTGGCATCGATTGTGCATGGAAAAGGTTGAAAGGCATCGTGATAGAGTGCGAAACTAAAGATGCGGAGCGAGTATGATTGGAAAGTCAAGAAAGAAAGGAACAATGCCGTGAAATATTAAGTAAAGGAGAATAAAGAAATATATAAGAGAATCATTGGAACCAAAGATAAGAATAACGGAATGGATCTACTGAAAGCGTTTCGGATTAAAAGGAAGCGTGCAAAGGAAGCCGCGAAGGAAAGTAAAAAGCATCTGAGGGTGAAAGAGGGTGTAAGAATTCAAAATAATTTTGACGGTAATAAAAGATTATTTTGGAAGTGGGTAAGGAATGCAAAGCCGGGTGTAGGGAACCGAGTAAACGGAATACGGAATACGGAGGATGATATGAAGTGGGATAAACGGAAAGTGATATTGCGTTGGAAAGAATATTTTAAAGGGGTGTATAACAACAGGGATACTGCGATAACTGTAAATGTGGAAATGATGGAATAAATAATATCCAAGGGAACGATAAGGGTATAGGCATGGATAAAGTACGAAATGCAATACAAAGGCGTAAAAACGTGAAGTCTGCTGGAGTAGATGAAGTTACAAACGAAATGTTAAGGTATGGCGGTATGCTTCTAGGTGAATAGTTGTGCAAACTATTTAATGCTTGTGTTCAATTAGCAAGAGTGTTATGATCATAGCTCTATATAAAGGTAAATGCGGTAGATATGAATGCAAGGAATATAGAGCTATAAGTTTATCAAGTGTAGCTGGGAAGGTATTTGGTAGAATTATAATTCGAAGAGTTCGCATAAATACTGAGAGGAAGATTTGAGATGTACTGTGCGGTTTCATACCTGAGCGAGGGTACGTGGATCAAATATTTAGTTTACAGGAAATGGCTGAGAAGTGTTTGCATGTTAATGAGAAAATGTATTCTACGTTTGTGGATTTAGAGACAGCGTATGATAGTCTAAATAGATGCAAGTTATTGGGAACTCTAATGGAGTGTAATGTAAAGGAAGAACTGCTGAATGAAATAAAAGCAATGTACGATGGAAGCAGAGCATGTGTGAGAGTGAACGGTACGGTTAGTGAGAACTTTGAAATTGAGCAAGGTGTGAGACAAGGATGTGTGGTGTCTCCTTGGTTGTTTAATATAGTTATCGATAAATGCGTGAGAAGTGCATGTGAGGAGTTGATTGGTACAAATATAGGCAGTAAGGATATAAAAGTGTTGATGTATGCAAATGACGCAGTACTAGTAGCTAAAAGTATGAGCCAAATGCAACGAATGTTGAATATAGTTGTAAAAGTAAGTGAAAAAATGGATTTAAAAATCAATAGTGGGGAAAAAAAGGCAATGATTTTCAATAGGAAAGGTGACAAGGAAATATGTCAGCTGATGTTGGGTAGCGAGATAATTAAGCAAGTAGACAAGTTTGTTTACCTTGGAAGAATGTTTGTGAATAATAGGCAAGTAGAAAGTGAAAGAGGCAAGAGAATAATTGGTAGCATGTGGTCAGCAACAAAGTGTGAACAGTTAAGTATGGAAGCAAAGAAGGCTGTGTACAACAATGTATTTGTTCCAACTGTTTTATATGGCAGTGAGACTTGAGTATATCAGAAGAAGCATATGAGTAAAATAAGTGCCGTAAGTATGAAGTGCTTAAGAGCTGCATGTGTCAAACCGGGACGTGACAGAGTAAGGAATGAATGGGTGATGGAGATGTACCAGATGAATGAGACGCTGCCTGATCTGTACCAAGGAAGAGTGATAAGATGGTTTGGACATGTGGAACGAATGTAATTAACGATTAACAAAGAGAATATATGAGGTAGGAATGAATGGGAAACTAGGTAGGGATAGACCGAGAAAGAGTTCGCTGAATATAATTGAAGAAATTATAAAAGCAAAGAGAATAAGGAGCACAATGAGTAGGAGGGCTTGCGAAAACCGTTGTATGAATTTAATGGAAGCAAAAGAAATGTGTAATGATAGAAAGTATTGAAGAAAAATAGTGTAAGATTGGTGGGTAATAGTAGGGTGATGTGGGTACTGTATTGTGCTGGAGTTGTGGTGAAGGGCGGTGGTAGCGATATAGGTAAGATAGGGTTGGTGTATAGGTGCATGCAGTAGTTGAGAAGGTGGAGGCTAGGTATTAAGTTTTGCCTACCCCACTAAGGGAATGGCATGATTGGTAGTAGTTGTTCAATTGACAATTGCATTGCTTCGTTTCTGCAATTTACATGACATTATGACTAGTTAGCTATGTTTTTTATCGAATAAAGGCGCCACTGGATTGCCATACTAAGCGAAAACCTTTTTTAAAGAAATGTTAGGCTGTAATCTTTGATGTCACTACTGCTACTATATGCTTGTTAAATAACGGCGCCACCGTGATGAGAGATACTCCAAAATGTCCACAGCAATAGATGCGTGATTGTGGTGGGTCTTATTTATGCTACTTTGTAGGCTAATGCGAGATCTACGCGGATCTAAATATAAATCCCGTAGTAGAGTGAGAAATTCAAAAGAGTCAGAAGATGGATTATAAAATCTACTAAATGACTGAAAAATGAAAAATTGGTTAAAAATGTAGAGAAACATCTAAATATTCAGGGTGCCTGGGATTTGTGGAGAATTAATTAACACATCTGCACACGGACTTTTGGGGATCGCAGTCCAGTAAAAATTTTTAATCTACTTGGAAAAACGAATTTTACAAATTTTCTCGTAAAAATCTATCATGAATACAAGCCTGTACATATATATATATATATATATATATATATATATATATATATATATATATATATATATATA
>JAHWXV010343051.1:0-10860 GCA_024586415.1 Phrixothrix hirtus
TTCGGCACACTTCAACACCTAGGGCTACGCCCCTCAGACAACTCGGCGGCCATCTTGTGACGTCACTTCCGTTCTGAGAGCGCTGTTGTATCACTACTGACATCCCATTCCTAGTTTTCTTTTTTCTTCCATAGCCGTAGTTAAAGTTAACGCAGCTACCTTCTCACCGATAGGAGCGTCTTTAGATCTAAATCTTCCCCAAGCATTATTACCTAAATCATGGTCTGCTTTATGTCTTTCACGTAAATCGTTACTATATCAAGGATCCAAGGGGTTAATACCTCGGTCACAACGAAGAAGACGCTTCTTTAACTTAGTACCAGGTCCACAGAATCCATATTCAGCAATATGTACTTCAAACGGCAGGTTGTCTATAAGTGTATTTATAGCACCTTCACCTCTTCGGCGTCTAATCATAATGAGCGTTCATACTCACATACATCAAGCATTTATAACTTTTATCGAGATCAATTTTTTAAGAAAACAACAAAAAGTAGTTTCAGTTTTTTAATTGTTCACAAAAATACATTAAAATTACATATTTATTAAGTACTTATATTTAAAACTTTATCAAATACCTGATTTAAGTCATACATTTCTATACTATGTTTAAGACGTAACAGTTTTTCATGCTGATTTTTAACACCGTTCTTAAATATAGAATTATTATTCTTAAATCTATTTAATTTGAAATTACATCTCCTAGATAGCATTACTACTTAACAATATTTCTACAACTAAGAACGAGGTAATGATTATAAAGTTGCAAAATAAACGATTTGTTATATTCTAAAATAGTAAAAACAGCTAAATTAAAACATGAAAGTTTGCTCTTATTTAAAAAGTTCCTAACAAATATAATAAACTTATCTTCATAATCTGCAATGTTCACGTTCTGTGGACGAGAAGGTAGATCCCAATCGTTATTTGCAAAATTTCCAATAATAGTTGATAATATGTTTTAAAGCAAATAATGCACTTACGTCACTTTCGTAGAAATGCAGTTAATTATTTTGATTGTGTCTAATGATTATATTTTTTACAAACGATTGCACCTCGTTAAATTCAAATTCGTAATTATAGCTAAAAATGAAATTACTGCTCAAATATTCGTCAAGCTTCGCCTTCTGGAGAGTCTAACACGTTCGATTTGAAGAATTTATATTCTATGTAAACTTCTCTACTTAAAAGGTCTCGCCAATCATCAATAGATAATACTATGATATTATCACGTGACAAAGATCTTTACGCTTAACGATCTACCCAGCTTAAGCGAACAATTGGTTTTAAATCTAAATATATAATGCATCCAACTTCGATATATTTTTTGTGAAGTGGATCATTCGTTTCAGGTGAATATCTTGAACCGTTTATTAAAATTTTATCTGCAGCTAATCGATATCGATAATCTAAATAATTTTCTACAAATTGCAATGGTGCACTTTCTTGTTGGTAGGTTTCGGTCATGTTTGAAATTACGTACACGCACCAGAAGAAACACTTTACTAATAGCACACGTAATTGTTTATTATAATATATATTTTCAATTTTCCTCCTCCGCTCTCCGTATATGTTGCTGATAAACATGAAATCTGTGTTCATCTTGTAAAATTCTATCGAGGACGTTCTCACGCCTACAATCCTGTCTTTAAATCTAATTCTATCTATAGGCGCTATTTCCCAATCACCTTTTCTTGCCTGTCTATAAGCGTACGACCACACGACCATGTTATGGATTTGATTTTTGTTTTCGTTTATCATGACATGCATTTCTTTTGCACCCTCAATTAAATTTGTTTTCGATTATTTTTGTTGATAATCACTAGGAAATAATGGAACATTTGAACTCTCTGTTCACTCTATAAATAGATCTATTTTGAGCTTCAATGCATTCGTCATTATCATCTAAATTCATACTAAAATTAAAATTATAGCTGTAAATAATTATTTGTTTATCCCCGTTTCAAGAAGGATGTTATGTCCATCATCATCATCATCATCATCATCTTCGTCATCCCAATCATTTTCAATTCTACTATACCTTTCTGCTTGTAAATGTAATAAACGAGATAAAAGCTTTGGTATTTGCTGCAAAATACCTTCAGTAGGTCCACTTAGGTTAAATATAGATAAATATTTCTCATCTGCGCTTAATGTTAACATTTTAAATTCATTGTACTTGAAAACAGTGTCTTTATTAAAGAAATAAATATTTCTGTCGATGTATCTAAATACAGATCTTACGTTCAGCAGGGGACCTGGAAATTCTTGAAGAATCGTACCATATCTCGATGCTGTAATACTACATTCATCTATTTGCATAAAGAAATACTTATTATAGAACAGGTATGTTTGACCGCGGGATGTATTTATTACACCATTATCTTTAATGGGATTTCTTTGACCTAACGCCATGTTAAATTTAGGATAGCCATTCATAAGTTTAAATTCGGGGAAGCTTATCATATAGATATCATTTTTAACATAGAAAACGATTTTTCCATTTGATCGCTGGTAAATAGGATCAAATTCAGTAAAGTCTTTAGGGAGAAACTTTAACCTGTCTGTAACTAACTGCGTGCGTGCGTGCATGCGGGCGTGCGCGAGCGCGTGCTCATGCGCGTGCGCGTGCTCGTGCGCGGGTGCGCGTGCGTGTGCGTGTGCGTGTGCGTGTGGGTGTGCGCGTGCGTGTGCGTGTGCTTGTGCGTGTGCGTGTGCTGTACGTGTGCGTATGCGCGTGCGGGCGTGCGAGCGTGCAGGCGGGCGTGCGCGTTGGCGGGCGAGCGTGCGGTCGGACGGGCGGCCGGGCGGGCGTGCGTGCGTACGTGCGTGCGTGCGAGCGTGCGTGCGTGCGAGCGTGCGTGCGAGCGTGCGTGCGTGCGTGGGTGCATGCGTGCGTGCGTGCGTGTGTGCGTGCGTGTATGTAAATGTTTATGCGTACGTATTTGGTCAAAATATCTCGAAAACTAAACGTCTTAGAAAAGTGAAATTTCATATACAAGTTTATTATTTAAATATCTACCCAATGTTACGTTAATTTCACCTAAAACCTCTAATTAATTAAAATTACGTTCGTAAGTACAGATGCAGTTGTTAATGTTTTGTATTAGGTTTTATAAAAATTATTTAAAAGGCTTTATTTATATTCATTAAATTACAAACATTTATTTTACAGTACAATAGTGATATATGTTTATGTTTCTATTTATTTATAACAAATACCTACGCCAAGATAATTAGCAAAATAAAAATCTATAGCAACTTAAACGGCTATTTATATGATAACACGTTATTCTAGAGCATGCAGATCAAATCTGAAATAAAATTAATCAGGTTGCTGATATAATGAATTCCAATGACATGACCCTTTGTTGCAACCTTGAATTTAGTTATATATCAACTGCAGTAACGAGTCATTTGTGATTACATCATTCATCTTAGCTTTATGGGCCATTTTGGAATATTTTAAAATGTTTTATGAAATTCTTATCTCTTCTAGCTGTATTACACTGTCCCACCTTAACTGTTACTTACCGTAACAGCGGCCTGGGATTTTGGTCCTGTGATTATTCTATCTTTGGTTGCGTATGTCTGAATCTACATTACGATTCATATCTGCAGTCCCATGTCCTAAGCAACTGGTGGTCCACCGATTTAGTCATTAGTGGAGTTCCTCTTGGATTTGGACTACACGTGAGGATCATGATATCAATGTTTCGAAGCACTGTCTTTAACATATTTTACACCTCGCGTCATTTAAATTGGGCTAGACCGCAACCGAGTTTCTGTACGCCTAATTTTCGGCCAGCACCGAAACAAATTTGTTTATTTAGGTCCATAACGCTTTCTACAAGTCTTCATACGTGGTTTTTGATGGGATAAGGCATTCGTCACGAGGTAATAAATTCTTCGCCTATCTTGACATTGACGGCGAATTAGGTGATAGAACATGTATTTCTGGTCCTTGCTGCTGTATTTCTTCTAGTTCACCATAGCTTTCTTTAAAATCGATTCCGATGCCACGGGACATCCCGACTCCTTTAACACGCCAAGCGTATACCAAACAAGTTTCTGTATCCCTCAGTGCTAACCCAATGCGAGCTTTGGGTCCCGAATAGGTTGATATAAATTCTGTATAAGACTATTTACTCTTTCTGGTTTCTGCTTTTCCTAACTCAACATGGTTCGCCCTTAGGTTACATTCTTGTTATTCTAGTTCTGCATTCCTCTCAGCGTATAGGGCTAACTTACTCATGTGGACTACCTTCTGCTTTCCTCTGGGTAATTTCATTATTCGATAGATTACATCGTTGGTTCTTTTTATCACCATACAACTACCTTTCCAGGATCTTGGCAATTTTCGAGATAGATCTCATTGTTGTGGTGGCTGTTACAACAAACCTAGATCGTGGGATTGAAATCGTCTTGCTTTAAACTTAGATAATGGTGGAATATCACTCGATCACTAGCAATTTGGATATTATTGTAGACTTTCTCATTAATTGAGTTTAGTTTCCTTCAAATACTTTCACCACGTGCATGTACAGCAACTTCCTCCTCTCTAGGATTGCTCAACAAACTTTAAATCACGATGAAACCTAATTCCACACTAAAGAAACGCTTTAACTGGGGTACCTCGTGTTATGACGTTTGCAGATAACCAATATGTCATTAGCAATACATCTAAGTACTGACGAAAGTTGTTTCTATGGTTTGACACAAACTTTGACAAATACTTACCCATTGCCAGATTGAATGCCTGATTGTGGATGAAGATCAGTTGTTTTGATCTTATATATTTACAACATCTGGCAGAGTCTTTGGAATAAAGCTGATTCATAATTTCTTCCTTGGTCTGAATGCAATTCCAAAGGAATCCCGAAACGGCTAAACAGTTCTTTCACCAATGGCTCGGTCACTGTAACTGCCTCTTGATTTGGTAATGCGTATGCTTAGATCCATTTACTGAAATAGTCAATTACTACTAGGACGTACTTGTGTCCTGCTTCTGTTTCCGGAAACGGACCTGTTAGAATAATTGCTACTCTTTCAAACATGCTACCCACATTATATTACCACATTGGTTCTTTTCTCCCCCTCCCACTGGACAGTTACCAAAAGCGCATGTTATACATTTACAGTACCGCGCCTTAACAACATCCCTACAAATATCGAATGAATTTATTCATGGACTTTTTCCAATTTTCCTTACTCCCGTTTGCATTCCCGATGGACTATTATACAGTTGTCGCAAAATTTCCGCTACTTTGTTTTTGGAACCACCACCCGCATTAGCCTTTGACCCACATCATTGGTTTACAGGTCTCGCTTCAAGAGCTCATCCTGAAGCTGCAAGGAATCTCATTGAGACCAATATGCTTCATTAACGCAATTAAATAAGGACAGTTCCAACTTGGCTTTTAACAATCATCCTGCCATTTTAATAACCACTTTGGATCTGGTTCGCTTTCCTGGTCCTGCTTAAAATTATCTGTTTTCACTTTTAGTTACAATTGAGAATAGTCCTTACAATTTTTGGGGCAATGCTGACTTGATAGAGCGTCAGCATCCTGATTCTCTCCTCTGGCTTCATGCTCTATACTTTCAGCAGGACTATTTATAGCTTGTTGGCAATTTTTCCCCGTATTTTATCATTTACCGCACCTCGAACACCTTGGTTTACGTCCAATTAGTATTTGAGTCTTAAGTAGTTCCAAAAACATCTTATCCAGACCCTCAACACCATCATCGACTTCTTGGACTGCACGTGCGCGAGCGTAGCACTGTGACGCCTGTTTGACTGCTTCATATTTCAGTGCACGAACCACTGAACTAGCTAGGTGACGCGAAAATGCTAATCTAATTGCCTGTTGTGTTTCTAAATCCCGAAGACCTTCCACAACTAGTTGCATCCCAGTTTTTTCGATAAAACTTTATGACGCCGTTATATATGCTAACTTTTGCTAGCTGGGCAAATTTAGTTTCTAATTCCTTGACTGGGTACAGTAGTCCTGTTTCACATGTTTCTCTCCATATCGCAATTACGATTGTGCAACCAGGTAATGGAAATTATTCTGCTTATCGTCCGTGATGGTTTCTATAATGTCTAGGGCATCTTCATATACAGACACCGTTAGAGTAGTTACCTTTTCTTCAATAGACCATCTATTGGATATTGCAGCTGCCAAAAATTATTTATAATAGTTGGCCCCAGTTGACACTCCGTTTTTAATAACAGGCAAGTTATGAACTTGCTGTAATTCACTTCTGTTTACTGCACAAGAGGTACAGGGGACGCTTCTTTCTTAAGCATACTATCTTATTTATTCACAGTAAGGATGATATGCTTTTGATATAGTTAATCATACTCCTTGCTTATCTGCTCATATTTTGTTGACATCCCATTGGTAACGTCTTATATTGCCTTTGTTAATTTATTTTGTTTTTATTTAACTGACAACATCTCTCCTGAAATTTAGTTTAAGCTCCTTCAGGTAAAATATTTTGATTAGACTTAATTTCCTTTTTAATTTATTTTGGTTTAAATGTATGAATACCATTTCTTCTTTTTTATTTTTCTGGTAGTTTAGTTTGATTGAATTTCATTTCTTCTTGCAAGCTATTTTGTTTGGATATCGTTTTTTCTTTATCGTAATCCATTTTGCCCTGTATCTTTTGCAACATTTCCATTAGCTACTCCACATTTTTATCGGAATGTATAAAACAATTAACGCTGATTTGTGTTCACACTTTCAGTAACAAATCCAACACCTGACACTAATGTAACGAAACTAGTTAATTGTTCAAAGGTCTTTATTTATGTTAACTAAATAACAGCCATTTATTTGCAGGTTTTCACTCAATAATTACTGTACAGTACTTTAAAAGTAAACGTTTATATTTCAATTTATTTATAACAACTACTTAAATGAAAAGCAAAACAAAAACCAAAGAAATTTAAACTGCTATTTATATAGAAAAGGGATATTACATAACGAGCAGGTAAAATTAAATACAAAATTGGTCATAATGCTGATGCAATAAATTTTAATGCCACAACCTTTTGCCGCATACTTGAATCTATTCAGATATCAATTTCAGTAATGAGTAATTTGTTATTACATCATCTATTTTAGTTTCATGGAACCTTCTGGGATGTTCTATAGAATGTTCTACGAAGTAATATTTTTTCTAATTTTGTTAAAATACATGTACAAACAACATTTTATTTCAGTGTATAATCCAACTCTTAGGAACTTAACAATACAAAAAAGGTTAAAATTTAACAACTTCAGCTTCATTAACGTGAATGACCCAAACCATTTGCTTCTAGAAATCCATCATATAAAAATGTCCATTTTTGGATTCTATGGCGTGAGGTACTAAAGCCATGCGACTAAGGCTATATCTGTATGCGTTGACAACATTTTGCGCCCTTAATACCTAACTTGTTCCTGATTCTATTTAAACCGTTTGCTGTATAATTAATAATTTCAAATACAAATGTATAAAACATAAGTAATTTGTTTAATGTTTTTATTTTTAGATAACCAAATTGAAATCGGAGATGGCCACAAAACAATTGCTATTTCTAACTTTAATGTACCTAACAACAACTTGCACTCAAATCACAAACTTCAAAGTGCATTCGGAATGTATACCACGTGTCATTTCGGCGTACTTTGAAAATACGTCTACAGTAATCATATGGTCTGAAGAAACGAATAATTTAGCCTATATCAAATGTATGCCTTTTATGACCATAAACACAAAACTAGAATCTACTTTGAAATATTGGAATTCTAATTTTATTCTCCATGTAGATGAAAACCATATCGATGTTGCTCTAAAAATGCTGAAGTTTTACTTTCCAGTTAAAAAACTCTTAATAATAATTACGAATATAATAGGTGATAACGTAAATAAGCTGTTCAGATCATTGTTTAAAAGGAAACTTTTTAACGTAGTTTTACTTGTTGATGGTATATCTCCTATGATTTATACTTATCAACCAGACAACTCCTGCGAAATATCAACTAATCTTTCAGTTAGCTCAAATCAATATTGCGACATAAAAACCTTATTGAATGAACAAGAACGTGATATCAATATTAAAAATTGTAAAATATATTTTTTCAATGCAAATACAGTTCGAGAAACTCTTAAAAATGAGGATCAATATATGATAAATAAAAGATTATTGGGAAGCTTAGAAGACACCTTAAAAGTGTCTATAAATGAATACAACTATTCTAACCCTACAAGATCATTTGAGATTATACTAGGAGCATTTATGCCTAATATCTACGCTACAGACATAATTTCAGGTATAGAACACGACGATATGGTATGGGTTGTTCCCAGAGGTGAACAGTTAACAACATTTCAAGTTATTGCAACTACCTTCAACAAAACCATGTGGATGTTCATATTAGTCGCATTTATCGGCACATTTTTATCATGGTGCCTCTTTATATTTTTGTCTAGAGGTGACAGCTACCCGAGATATTATATTGACTGCTTGTTTGTCCTTATCCAACTAACTCTTTCAATGTCTTTGTCACAATTGCCTAGAAGAAATGCATTTCGCTTTATAATAGTAGCCTATGTAATTTACTCCATACATGTCTGCACTCTATTTGGAGCAAATCTAGTTACGATATTAACTGTACCTAAGTTCCAAAAGGGGATTTCATCTTTAGAAGAACTAGCAGATTCTAATTTGACAATCTGCACGATGCAACATATATATCATGACAGAATATTTACTGTAAAAATGAGTCAACTCCAACAACATTTGTGGAAAAATATGCTGATATGCGATAATACTACTATTGAAAAAAAAGAAATTAAGTTTAGTTATACGAAAAAAATTCTTACCTAAAGAATATGATGTGAACGTCATCACCAATAATATGGTTACCAATCCTATCAATTTTGTATTCAGTTTCCAAAGAGGCCACTACCTCGTAAACGTTTTCAACAAATTAATAATGAGAATGCATGAGTCAGGGTTGATAAATAAGGTATTATCGTTTGATATACAGAAATATTTAAGAGAAGAAGATCATTCTGACATTAAACTATCTTTGAATCATTTATTATTTGCATTCCTTTTATTAGTTGGTGGTTTATTACTAGCTAGCTTATCCTTCCTTGTTGAAAATGTGTGGGCGCGTTACTCTAGAAGAAGAAATTGCGTTGTAATGGTACTTTAAATGTAGGTCTTTTATAGTAACTAGATCGGTATTGTATTCATAATTCTAGTGCTTTTAGATCTAGTCGACTATTTACAGTTTAAATATTTTACCAAGTTCGCTAAACTAAACGACATTAACACAAACACGAGTTAGAAGCAATTCTTTCGCTTGGAATTCCCAATTAGTAATTCTGTCCAGGACTTCAAAATGCCCTCGGAAAAAGATATGCGACGCTGATAAAAAAAGGTACTCGTGCAATAATTGTAATAATTGCAATAATTATAATTAATGTAAATCTTAATCATTTACTCTGTGTGTGGTAATTCTTGTAACATGCGATCAGTTAAGTTTCAGTTTCCGGTGGGCTATGATTTTTTTTCGTAGAGCTTAGATTAGACGCACACACGCCAACGCATTGGTTGTCTCTACGTTTTAAATTCTCGAAAACGTTCAGTAAAATATAACAAATTCAAACCGTCAATTTGACAGATAACTTTACTGAGAATGGATTAAGGTAAGATGTGAATTTTTTTCCTGGCCCGCTGGGAACTGAAATTTGAATGATAGCCTGCTATGTATATGCATAGTTTAATACACATACACGCACTTCTTAAGGGACACAATTTAAATACTATAAAATGTTAGTTTTAATAATTATGAGCACTTTTTATAAATATTTGTCAAATTTGATACTATAACTTAAGCACTAATAATAATAATCTTCAAAGTTGTAAAATTGATATCAAGTTGCACTAATAACTTTATTGCATAAATTAGTTAATTTAAGAATTGAAAGTGGTCTCCTACATTACGTAACTTGCATATTTGCTTTGTAAAGATTTTTATAAATAGGGTTTTTAACACTGTGCTGTGTTGTTTAGATGTCACTTAGAATTAAATATTAATTAAATATGATAGCATCGATTGTTAACATAATGTTATTACTATGATAATTTGGCACAACGTAAGCTACTAACAAAGGCTATGTAACTACTGTTATATATCTATATATAATATTTATCACGTTTTATTAGATTTTTTATTGAATAATTGTTAAGCTACTTTTTTAAAGCGCCCCTTGACTTTAATAAGGATTTTACGGGATCTAGGACAATAAATGAATTATTTTACTTTGTTACGAGGTTGAACAACTTAGCTGGCGTAGTTGACGCTACGGTAGGTTATGATGGGGCTATGGGACTTTGACATTGTTTTATTTTAATTATATGGTCAAACGTTCGCCTCTAACCTGACACCAGCCCATTTCTTTCCATCTGAGTTAATGGCTGAGGTCAGAATCAAGCCAAATATTTTCAATAGCAAAGTAACTTAACTTCAACGTTATGGTCAACCGCTTCGTCCCCGTCTGTTCACTAACCCTGAGTTCAACATCTGCAAATATGTAACGTCAGTTGTCTTCAAGTGCGCTTGTAGATAAGTTATAATAGTTGACCATATTACACAAAAATATATTTTTGTTTGCTGTTATACCGGGTGTTCTATATATTGTAATTTTTTGTAATTGTAATTTTATTATTATAGTTTCTGTACAATCGAGAGCTGGTAACGTTATTTAAAATAAATATAATTTATAAACATAGCTATTTGCATTGTTATAAGCTGCAATATCTATAATTACTTCACAAATTCAATATTATTT